>JACXIV010000158.1:0-66469 GCA_014737475.1 Bombus confusus
CTGAAATGTTGTAAATTAATAGCTTAAATGTTGTAAATTAATATATTAAATGTTATAAATTAATAGCTAAAATGTTGTAAATTAATCGTTTAAATGTTGTAAACTGATAATTTAAATGTTATAAATTAATAATTAAAATGTCATAAATTAATAGCTTAAATGTTGTAAATTAATAGCTTAAATGTTGTAAATTAATCGTCTAAATGTTGTAAAGTAATAGCTCAAGTGTTATAAATTGATAATTTAATTTGAAAATGTTTTTCTTCGATCTTCACTGTACGAGAGTTGATGCAGGAAAGAGCTCGCGCGCGAGTCGCACGTTCCTTATATACCTGATGGTATACATTTGACAAGGTGACGGGAGGTGAATCAAACAGTAACGGCTTGCTGGTGTCATAAAAGTATTTTCCGTTATAACGCAACCAAATTTAACGATTTTGTAATTTTTATTGTAAACTGACGCCTTCAACAATTTATTACAATAACCATTTTTATAATTTTAATAGCTTTTACAAGTTGAAACAAAATTCACACTTCTGTGGTACTAGTTTTTGATTTAGAACCGTGTTAATTTACATAGAATGCCAGTTTATGATGAAAATAACTGTGCTATTATAGTCAAACGGTATAGCTACTATAAATTAAGAGCATAACTATTTTTAATGGGATCATATTATTATAGATTAATAGTATAGTTGCTAAAAATTAATGGAGTAATTGTTTTAGATTAATAATAGATTGTTATAAATGAAGTGTAACGATTATAAATTATTAGTTTATTTGTTATATATTAGTAGTTTAAGTATTCTAAATTAATAGTTTAAATATTCTGAATTAATAGTTAAACTGTAATAAAAGAATGGTATAACTGTTGTAAATTAATGACGTAAATGTTATAAAGTAATAGTTTAAATGTTGTAAATTAATAGTTTAAATATATAAAATAATAGATTAAATGTTGTAAATTAATGACTTAAATACTATAAATTAATAGTTTAACTGTAATAAAGTAATGGTTTAAATGTTGTAAATTAATAGTTTAAGTGTTAAAAGTGTTGTAAATTAATATTTTAATTGTTGTAAATTAATGGTTCAAATGTTATAAATTAATAGTAAATTATTACATATTTGTATTTTTAATGTTGTAATTTAATCGCTTATATGTTACTAATTAATGACGCAAATGTTATAAGTTGATAATTTAATTCGCAAAAATTCACTTTTATTATCTTCACGGTACGGCAGTTGAAACACAAATAAGCTCACGCACCGTCGTGTGTTCTTTCTATACCTGTTGGCGTACACTTGGCAAGGTGCCGACGGTCGGTTATACAGAAAGGGTTGCTGATACGATAGGAAGTGGTTTTTCCATTACAATACAATCAAATTTAATAATTTGTCAATTTTTATTGTATACCACGCCTTCAAAAATTTTTTACGATAATCATATTTTTAATTTAAACAGTTTTTACAGGTTAAAATTAATTTCACACTTCTGTGGTACTGGTTTTTTATTTATAACTTGTGTTAATTTACATCGAATAACAGTTTATAATGAAAATAATTGTACTACAATAACCAAACACGAAGTTCGCCCATGGACAAGAATGGTCATCTACTTCACTGGGAGAAGAATTTATATAATATTTCAATTTGTAACAATTGCAAATATTTTACAACATTTTTAATTTTTACAACTCAGGAGAATATTTTATACCGATTAATAAATATTCTTAACACAATTTCAAGCATATACGTTGTTCAGCAATTATGTTAGTTATTAAGTATGATATACATATAAATCTGATATTCTCACACAGATAGTCCCGTTTTAATTCTGTTTCTAACATAAGATTATGTTAATATGTTGTTACTGCTCAATTGTTAATTTAATTACTTACGTCGTTTTATTTAATAACGTTTTTAATTTGTAATTGTAATATCCGCTAGAGTTCCGCCTATTCGAATCTGTCGTGCGATGCATACTTATGTCCTTACTGATGACGATTTTCCGATCATATAATACAATAGTTGGCGTTGAGATAAATAAATTCAATGACCAGAAGTTTATTTAATCGATTTATCTAACTAAAGATTTGTTTTGGAAGGGATGAAACACGTTCGAACAGTTCGATTGTTTTTCTTTTTCTTTCTTCCCTTTTTATTAAATAATCACTCGAAGACTGCATCATTTTTTGAATATGACGTTGGAAAATAATTATATCATTAGTATCATTTAGTATGGTAGTATTTTCGCAAAATTTTCGCTACATGTAGTTAATTTACCATCTTTTGTGGACGCAGTACTTAGTACAGGATCTAAGGAAGCTTCTAAAATTATTTAGAGGGTGAATTAAACCTGCATAAGGTTGATACTTGTGAAAAATCGCACACACGTATCGCGGTAGCCACGACACCTGCTACGATAATTCTCGATAACTAATTAATTAAACGGAAATTCCGCTCGATAATGGTGTGCGAATCTTGCCAGAGGTTCTACCTTTGTCGTACGATCATGAGAGTTCTTGAATTCTACCAGGGAAAAGTGTAGTTATCGAATAATCGTGAAATTAAAGAGAGAAGTACGTCTGTCCTTGTCGCACTATATAGCTCTCTTTATCTAACAGGGGCTGAGTTACCTTCGGGTAAATTCTATACTCCTGTCAGCCCCTCGCAGTTCCAGCAGGCTCCGATAGATGGCAGCGCCGGTAGTAGACAACGAGCGCACTACTATGCGACAAGGACAGACATACGTCTCGCTCTAATTCATTCAATTTTCGATAATTACTCTGTTTCTCGGACAAATCCCTGCACTTTTGGAATCGAAGAATATAAAGAGGATCCCTGACAATATTCTCGCGCCGCTTTCGAGTGAAATTCCTGCCTAGTTACTCATTTGTTAACAATTATCCACGGCGACCCTTCGTTAGCCAGCGGCGACGCCGTGAACTTTCGCATTATTTACGCTACATGCAGTTAATATACGATTTTTTGTGAACGAAGAACTTAGTTCAGGATCTAAGGAAGCTTCTAAAATTGCTTAGAGAGTGAATTAATCACGCAGAATGTTAATATCTATGAAAAATCGCAGACCCGTACGGCGGTAGCCACGACACCTGCTACGATAATTCTCGATAACTAATTAATTAAACGGAAATTCCGGTCGAAAACTGTGTGTGAATTTTTCCAGAGGTTCCATCTTTGTCGTACGATCCTGAAAGTTCGTGAATTTTACCAGGGAAAAGAGTAATTAACGAATAATCGTGAGATTAGAAGAAGAAATACGTCTGTCCTTATCGTACAATGTAGCTCTCCTTGTCTAACAGCAGTTGACTTACCTTCAGGTAAATTCTATACTCCTGTCAGCTCCTCGCAGTTCCAGCGGGCTCCGATAGATGGCAGCATCGATAGTAGACAAGGAGCGCACTACTGTGCGACAAGGACGGACATACGTCTCTCTCTAGTTCATCGAATTTTCGCATAATTTTCATTACACATAGTTGATATAAGATCTTTTGTGAACGAAGGGCTTAGTGCAGGATGCAAGGAAGCTTCTTCAATTACTTAGAGACTGAATTATTCGCGCAAAAGGTTGACTATAATAACCAAACTTAAAATTGGCCAGTAGTCAGCAACCTATGGTCACCTGTTTCACAGCTAGAAGAATTTATATAGTATTTGGATTTGTAACAATTGTAGGCAGATATTTTACAACATTTTGAATTTTTGCACCTGGGCAGAATATTTTATATCGATTAATAAATTTGTTTAACTTCGTTCCAAGCATATACCATTGTTCAACAATTGTGTTAATTATTAAATATACATATAAATCTCGTATTTTCACACACAGATAGTTTCGTTTTAATTATGTTTCTAATATAAGATTATGTTAATATGTTGTTTCAGGTAAATTATTAATTTAATTACATACGTCATTTTATTTAATAACGTTCGTAATTTGTAATTGTAATATCCGGTATAATTCCCTCTATTTGAGTCTGTCGCACGATAAATGGTTGTGTCTTTACCTATCTGCGTGCCATACCTATCCCGACTAGGCACGGTACTCTTCTTCTCTTCTTTACCACATCTACCAAACCCTGCAACAAAAATTATTTGCGGGAGCAAAATGGGGTAGCTTTTACACTACCTCGGACCGGTTTGGACACGCCACCCCGAGAAAAAATCATCGAAGTGTAAAAACGAGCCCCCCGCAACAACAACAGCAGGGCTCTGCGCTCTGCAGTCTCGAGAATCGAACACGCCACCAAAAGTCGATTACGAGTCCGACACTTACTGCAGAGCTAACCGGGCTCTTTACACGTCGCTTACTTAAACATACATTTATGCTTAATCCATTTTGTCCGCAACCACGGCTTTTTCTTTCCTCTATCTTTTCATAAAAGAAATATTTTTGATACATCCTATTATCCGACACCCTCCTTATTTCCATTCTCCAGCTATTTTTCACTTACTACATTGCATTTCTTTCTTCTTCAGCTCCAACTTTCCTTTTTCAAATAACATCAAGCTTTTCGATAATTTCCTTTTTCTATTCCGTCCCACTCAACCTTCTTCCAACAGATACATTTTTCATTCCTGTCTGCGTCCGTAATGCGCCGTAATTCTCATCCACCCTTACAACCCATCCTAATTACCTCCTATAATTCTATATAATTCCTATAATTATGATCTCTTCCATTGTACATTTCACAATTACACCTTTCTTAGCACTATCATACTCTTGACCTTTCAAAACTATTCTATTCGTCGTCTATTTTTTTCAAAGCTAATTGCACAATTTATGGTCGATGGTCGAATAAACAACGCACGCATATATCTCCTAAATGTATCTTTATTTATTCTTTAGTCTCCTAGAATCCAAACAAATCCATTCTTCCACCATCCAAAAAATTATATTGCCTTACGTATTACCTATTATCGTTTTATACTTTTTTTTCATTCCTTTCTTATTTTTTTTCATCTTCCACGCGTCTAACGTGTACGATCTTTTTACATATTTTGTCATTTTCACAAAACTAGCCCATGTTTCGACAAAATCTCACGCCAAATCGCTATTAAAAAATAAACATCGCTATTACCTTTCCTTCTCCACCGTTTGCACATCCAGATTAGACACGCGCTTATTTTACTTACGCATCCTTATTGCATACCTCGTCTTTCCATCTTATACTTTTACGCTTTTATCATTACCTGCTTTACGCAAAACGTTTTACATTGCCAAACGCTTTTATTTACACATCTTATTTGCACATTCACACGCTACTTCCTCCTGCCCCTTTTACGTTTCACACTTTTTCTTCCACGCTCGCACGCAACCAACGAGATGATACGTTTTCTCATTATCAGCGATTAAACGTTTTTTTTCCTTCTTCTCGTTAGTGATCCCGCTCCTCGTCGTTATATGCCACAGTCCACTTCTCCGGCTGCATCGTCCATCCGTGCTCGCCGGCAATTTATAGTAAGGAAAACAAACCGGTATAACCTATAACCAATATGACAATTAGAATTACCCTTCGCGTTATATTTACCTCGATCTGCGATCAACGTACCTTTGTGTTGAACTTGCAGATACAAAAATATCTCACACAGCTCCGACCACGTAAAACTCTACGACAACCGTGGATCATGCGCTCGTCAGACGGCGAAGTGACCGCGAACAAGATGTCGGTCATGAACTACGGTAGCGTTTAGATCGACCAATCCGTCCGATAAACTATTCTAGTACTTTAGATAAATTTATCCCCTATCGAATACCCAATCAACGTGTTGCCCTTCTTACGCTATCGCGTCGTCATGGTTTTACTTCTCTCTCTACCATATAGTTTTCATATATTATATATATATATATATATATATATATATATATATATATAATATATATATATATATATATATATATATATATATATATTCATACGTATCATATATTATATATCGACATATGAAATAGGGGGAAGGCACGCCATAAGTTGATATCTTTCTTAACTGCAGTATGAAACTTTCTTTTTCATTTGTGATGAATAGAACCTTTACTAACATGTTTGTTACGTGTTTCTGATTCAAATGACACGGAGCACAATATAATTTGCGTGCTTCATGGATGACAATTAAATACGTATCGATAAGTAAATAGAATTCGAATTATACCGTGTTTGGTCTCATATTAATCAGGAAAATGCTACAAATATGTAGTCGATAAAAGTTTGATTTGGAGAAAAGCGATGGATAAAATGTTTTCACTTTTAAACTAGTACTTACATATACAAAACAATATGTTAAAACAAGAATATATGAGAAAACAAAAATATGTGAAACATGTAACAAACGTGTCGGTAAAAGTTCCATTCGTCGAAAATCAAAAATAAGGGAGTTTGATTTCTCAGTTAAAAAAAAGTCACAACTAGTCACGGTCCTTTATATTTTATATGTTGCGATACGCTTCGACTCTCAGTCCCTCTTCCTCTTTCATTTTCTCCGTCTTTCGCGTTGTCCTTTCCTACGCTCGCCGTGTCTAACATCCCGTCGTCAGTGTTTAGTGCAGCAGAGAATCGTTTCTACCTCTATGCTGCTCTCTAATTGCAGAGCTTAGATCACCGCATCATAAAATACTTGCAATTGTTGCAGATTTCCTGCATGTGATTTATTTGATTAACAGGTAATTTGTATGCATTTATTTCAAAAAGCTAGAAAAATGCGGGCACCGTGAAACTGTGCCGACTAAAATAAGACCAAATACGACGATATATTTTAAATCACATTTACTTATTGAATAGGCATAGGAAAGTGAGTTGCGTAATCGTTCGTAAATAAGCCGCCGCCTCCTCCATCGATATCCGAATCATACAAAAACTGTACCTGGATAAGGAGCACCCAACCCGCACGTGTTAGCGACTGCGTTATTTTCAGCCAGTGGAGCCAAACAAAATATGTACAAGGAATTTACGCGGCCAACGCGATCGCGACTGAAGGAGAGAGTTGTCGAAGTAAACGTTCCCCCACCCTTGCCCGGAAAACAAGGTAGCTGATAAAACGAAAGCGGAGATGATCCTTGCGAATTCAGTGTATTAAAAATCGTTCGTGACGCTGAGCAAAGAGAGCGAGTTGTCTTGTCTTGTAAAAACAAATCGTTCCTTTCCTCGCGTTTTCCTGTCGTTAAATAATTCGATTCAACTTTTTATTCTGTCTTCCCACAAAAATTTACTAATCTCTCTCCAAGTCTCGTTAGTCGTTCGTTCAAGTTTCCTATCGCGCTCGCGAGCTCATACCGACTAGAAAGACTATATAACCATTGATTTGCAATAATTATGTCGATATTTGTAATTTATAACAATAATTCCATGAATAAAATAATTATTCGTAGAACACAGGATAAAGAGACAGTCGTTTGAACAGAAATCGTTACTTTAATAAATTGATTGTTCGTTAAAACAGAAACGGATGTGACCCGTCCGCATCCACCTTTCTCGAGACGTAACAAAGAACTGAACTCTCTCTCATCCTTCTGTCGTCCGTTTGCCGCCCGTTTGCCACCGTTTGCCGCCGTTTGCCGCCCGTTTGCCGCCCGTTTGCCGCCCGTTTGCCGCCCGTTTGCCGCCGTTAACGAGAAACAAACGCGCTCGCGCACACATTCACACACGCATACTTAGGCATCCATACTTCATCACCGTCAAGCAATCCTGCATATTGGGTGACCACTTACCGACCATGGGTCTTTTTAATTGCAATTACTACATAATCGGTCGCGGAGTTTTCCGTGTTCGATCTTGATTCGTCAATCCGACGATTATCCTAACGTTTCTTTGAATAAACGAAATTGAATAATGGAAAAATGGAAAAATGGAAAAATGGAAAAATGGAAAAATGGAAAAATGGAAAAGTGATCGTTGCCTTACTCTACTGCAATGGATAACGCGTCAACTATCTATCTCTTCACAATTATAGATAACCATAGAGTACGCGAACAATGCTAGTAAGCTATCTGATGTACAGTGGTGGGCGTATAAATAATTACTTGTAAATTCAACTAATTGCATCGTGAAATGTTTCACTTTTATCTTTCTTGCATAACGTTATAGGATTGAGAAATACATTTCATATATTTTCAAGCACTACAAGTATGGTCCGCACCGTATCCTCTAATATGTTACAGATACTACGTTTATGTTTAGATAATTGTGCTATGGATTAGAAAATCAGGTGTACAGAATTACGTATACTTGTCCATTGCCTGTAGTATGCTACGTATCTAATGAACGATTAACATTTTTATCAGTAATTAAGATTGTATATTGTTTGACTTCTCTTAATTATTAATATCGTTGGTCCTGTGTTTGTGCGTTTGATATCTTAATAAATTTTTGTATTACTAAAGAAAGCTTATTAAGATACGTAGTTGTTCGATGCATAATTTTATTAAGACTGTTCTCTATCTACATGGACATCGCTCTAATTATGTAATACAATCAATTATATTGTACATGTATACCGTTAGTTATCATATCACAGAAAATAAATATTCCGCTATAAACCGAAGAGCGCAGAAACTTTTCCTATAGCTAACGGTTCTCAGGCTTCGCCGTCTGATCAACCGTTTAGTATATTCGATATACTACACGATATCTATAATATGCCATATATAATGCATTTACTACCATTCATATAAATTCTGGGTTATGAAACTAAAAATACGAAATTCTTTCCTATATCTAGTAGCTATCACGCTACCTGACAAACATATGATAACCATATGATAAACATAAATAAATATATGGTATACATATATATATATTGGTACTATGAGATAAAGAGCACTGAATTCTTTTTCCTACACCTAATATTCACCGTACTGTATTACATCGATCAACTTGTCCGTTGAAACGTATTCGCACATTTATTCAAACCGATTATTATCATTTGGACAAACATTACATCGTATACGTTACATTGAGCACGGCATGAAAGCGAAAAGGTAACCGCTTAAGTTTTCGCGGGTTTGTCGAATATCGAACATGTTTCTCTCTTGCGTCGCGGTGCGTTTTGACGTCGGGCCTCCAACGCTCGAACATTTCGGGTTCGGTGTTTCTATTCCTGGAGCGGGTTGACTCCTCGCTCGGCTCCTACGGGAGGTGCTATGCCCTGGCTAGCAAACACGAGCAGTCGACCGGAGTCGTGTCGGATCTAACGTGTTTTTACGTGGCATGTGGAAGCCGTGCGCGCGTGCAAACTAATCTTAAATCAAAAACGCTCGTTCATTTCTTGAGACAAGAATCTCTCCATCTTACTCGTCAAATTTAATTGTCTACGCCATTTCTTTGGTTTCTCTCTTTGGAACACAGAGAATTATCAAGTTGAATATACATTTATTATTGGTGCGTGTTTCAGTTCGTGACAATCCGAAGAATCTGGTTTTCTTTTTAAGAAGTTGTACGTTGTATGTTCTTTTAGTGTGAACGAGTTGCAAAGAGTTGCTTTCGCCTTGAAGAGAAAGAGTCGAGGAAGGAAGCAGATTGTCTTGGTCGATTTGTGATGCGTCGGTGAAAATTTTTCATTACCCCGACTATTTTCGGGCTTGAGCTCAGTACGATATATTTATTAGCGTCGCGACACCATGCGCGTGAACAGATCGTCTTTGACGTCCGTTTATCAAAAGCGATGGCTTTGTTCCGCTATATGGGACGGCATGGTGGTGTGATTCGCAACTACGGATAGTGTACACGCAATCCCCCGTCGCATCGCGCAGGAATAACCGGGTCCGTGATCTCTGACAGAGACGTTTGTGAGTTTGATCTTTTTCTGTAAAGAAGGAAGGAAGGAAGGAAGGAAAAAAGGAAGGAAGGAATGAAGGAAACAAGGAAGGGAGGGTGGGAGGGAGGGAGGGAGGAATGAAGGAAGCAAGGGAGGGAGGGAGGAAGGAAGGAAGGAAGGAAGGAAGGAAGGAAGGAAGGAATACTAGTAAAGGAATTGAAATAATGGAATGTTCTTGTAGGTCTCCCATTTAGATATGCGATGGAAATTAAATGAAAGAAAGTAGGGAACAAAGAAAGATAGGGAAAAAAGTGAAAGTGAAGCTTTATTAGGTTATAGGTAAAGGTAACTAGATTTGAGATTCTTTCCACGTTATGTAATAATTTTCGACGAAATTCGTGAGATTCCCTTTTCCGTGTCAAATTGAGTAAAATGTAAAGGTTCCCCTTTCCATGTCGAACGAAGAAATCGAAAGAATTTTAGAATAATTTTTCTCTCAGGTGAAAATTTCAAAGACATAAAAGTAGAGCAAAGGCTTCTTCGGTTTAACGTTTCGATAGCACTTTTATCGCAATTTCCTATAATTTTTCTTAAAATTTTGTATTCTTTCCTTCTCTGTTAAGGAAAAGGAAATATCTGAGTGTAGAAAAGTAGATTTCTTATTAAAATTATTTTGTGGTCATGTAAACAGAAGAATGAAAATGTCGAATATATAGGATGAGAAATTATGAAAATGGAAATTTTATTGTTGAACCTTTTCTTTCTTTCTTTCTTTTTTTTTTTTTTTTTTTTTTTTTTTTTTTTTTTTTTTTTTTTTTTTTTTTTTTTTTTTTTTTTTTTTTTTTTTTTTTGGTATAATATAATATATATATATATCACCATAATGACCATTTTAAAGAACAGTTAACGAACTTTGAAAACGAGTACAGGTAAATAAAAATGAAGTAGTGGTTTCTATTTAGTACTAGTACAAAATTTAGTAATAGACAAAAATTGGTAGAAAAGGCGGGAATGTATTTAAGAAAGAAGTTAGAAGAGGTTGAATGTAGAATGAAGGTTTCCCTTTGTGATTTCTTTAACACGCGATAGGGATGTTTAGAAGGAAAAGTGACAAGGAAAAGATACGTACGATGAAGATATACCTCTTAAAGCGATTATTATAATTGTACGGTGAAAATGTAAGAGAGAAATAGATAATGCAAGGGGAAGAATAGAATAAAGACTCGGGTAGGAACATGTAGATATGTAGATCTTTAATAATAATGTCGGCGCCTAGTTCTGTTCGACGCCTAGAAATGGACTTGGTTTATAGTTTTTACGCTTAACTCTTCGTTCAGCCACTCGTTTTTCTTTAAACCAATCACTTTTCAACCGTTAAACACGCAACACATCAACCGCTCCGCTACTTCGATTACCTAATTATACATTCAACTTTTTGTAACTTTATTTTAAAATCATTCCCAACCATCCTAACATATTTTTTCAAGTATAGCTAAAAATAAGCGAGCAATTGGTAGATCGTGTAATGTGAAAGTAGGATACCCATAATAATATTTATTGTCGCGACACGAAACAATATTCATAAAAATATGTCTTTGTAATCGGTACGTAAATTTGGTAAATAAACGGAAAAATGAATAGTACAAGTAAAACGGAGATATAATCTCCGATAGTTGTTACAATTATCGTAAATATCAAGAAAGAAACTTTTCGTTCGATTGATTCGATTTCGGTACGATAGAAATATAATAGAAATAGAAATATAATAATTATCAAGAATTCCTTTAAACTAAGTTTTATAATGCGTATGGGAGTGTGTTTTAATTTTGATGGATGATCGATCCCATTTTAATTGCTTCTCAATTAGAAATTAATGAAATTTACAGTTTGCAAAATTAATAACCAATATACATGCGCATATATGCATATTTATCTTATTTACAATAACAGTACAATAAGTACTGCACGTACACCAATTGTATAATAAATATATAATACGATAAGTGCACGATATAATAAGTATATCGTTTGCACAAATATATGATAAAAATTAATTTTCTTCGAGCGAACCAATTGATATCGCTATTCATTTTTTTTTTTTTTTTTTTTTTTTTTTTTTTTTGTTAGTAACAATTAATTAACCTTGTTTTATACTGCATGTAATATGTATGTACGTGCATATACATATATTTCTAATTGACGAACTTATTGAAACGAGTACTTTTAAAAATAAAAATATACGTTTTACACACTTTGATTGGATCGTTATCGATGATATACATTTGACATCATGTAGCGATCAAATCGATTTTTAAGTCATCGTGTATCATGTGTTGAGATTGAACGTTTGTCTCGCCGGCTGGTCTCAATTAGTTTCAGGCTTTCCAAGAAATTTGGAAGACTTCCTGACGAATCCCCTACGAATTCGTTGTTATATTTATGTTTGAAGAAAAGCTGAAGACAAAACTAACTGTAAAGTTACGATCAGCTAAGTTTTATTGTCTACTACGAAGGCATTTCGTGTTACGAAAACAAAATTAAGGCTAAATGATGCGGTTTTTCTAAATATTTAGTAGGGAAAGAACTTTTATACTATTAAAAATCGAAATTTATAAATATTACATAATCGAAACTCCTTGGATAAGATTTTTATTATTAATCGAAATAGTATATCATTCGAAAATTACGCCTCTCGAACGATATCATTCGATCGATGAGATTGATTTTTCTATGTGCTCGGTATTGCACAAATTTGTATGTTACGTTTGTATTTGTTTACGTTTATATTATTACATCGTTCGATAATAAAGCACATTTTTAGCTAAATGACGCGAAACAATACGCAAGTTTTTAAACTATATTTGGTTTAAGAAAAGTTTATATCGAAATCGCAGCAGGGATTCCCTCGGCGTTAAACTTGGAAATAATTTGCCACACATTGTAGAGCCAAGTTTCCACGCGCGCCAACGATTTAAATTTATTAACGAGCAGCGCAAAATGGGTTCGTTGAACGATACGAGAAACATTTGGATGGCTGATCCTCTAAACTGTTTCAACCTAAGCCGTTCTAATTTTGTTGACGGTTATCAGGACCGAGAAAATTTCCTATATCGTCGAGTGATTTAATATGGCTAACAAAAATATGATACTGTATGACAGTGAAACGTAAAATCCGAGGGAACTCTGAAAACGTAAAACGCTTCATTAAGCAATACCTTCGATAGTCAGTGTATCCGCTTAGCAATACATTTTTACCAAAACGCTATAATGCACTTTCGAGAACCATCGAATATGATAAGACGGGCGAAAAGGCAAGAAACTTGGCGATCGACTGCAAAAATTGTACATTTCTATCGACAAACGCTTGAGAATAAGCGTAAGTTAATTACCGGATGGCCGTCGATTGTTTGCAATTAGTTATGGATACAGATTTTCTCTAATCTAAAGTTTATAGTCTGCTGCCTTCGTAAAATGTAAGTATCGCTTCTTATTTTCTATTTTCCTAATATAATCCTCCATTAATTTGGACGCTTTGGTAAATGTTCACATATTGTTGCTATAAATAAACGAAACTGTTCGGATTCTTATGATCGTCACTGTACATCTGAGAAATGTTTTCTCTCCGAACTTGCCACGATAATAGAAATTCGCAGAATTTTATGGAAAGATAAAGATACTTTATTCCTATAAATTTCGGTACATCTGGTTTAATAACGTTTGCGGCTATTTTGCGGCGAATCTGTTATATTAGAATGCTGCTACGTTAATTTTTAACTGTTCGATTATTTGTATTCTAAATTTGTAGCAAAATATTTATCAGAAGTAGTTTCAGTCCGCTCAAATGGCTCTCAGAATAGCTCTCTTTCAGTTTTCTTAATGAAAGAACGCTCGATGCATTCTCGTATTCTTCTTACGTTTCAATTTTTAATGAAATTTTGCGAAACGAACAGTATTATACGGATATACCGTGTATTATTGATTGATATTCGTAAATGATGTAATTAATTATCAAGAATTGTGCCGATTCTTATTTTTAACGATGTATTTCAAATAGCTTCCTCATTTGTATTAATAGAGCGAACTCCGAGGAGTTTGTCCTTTTTTCTTATTTTGATTATTTTGAAAAATATTAGATTTTTTAGAGATTCCCTTTAATAAAGCGGATATTGAATGTTTCGACATCGTCGCTTCTTTCTAAAAAGGCTCTCTGCACGCTGCTTCGCAAAAATTTCAACCCTTATTTACTCTGTAACATTAGAAAATATTTTGAAATATCGTCAACGTTATGTTCATAGAAGCGAGAAGATATTTCTCGCAAACGTACACTTGGCGAAAAATACAAAAATATCCAAGCAGTCGACAAACCGTTCTATTAAATAACTTTCAGTGTTCGTTGAAAGCACCGTTAGAATTTAATTATATGTTTGAAACCATACTGTATAATATTTTCTTACGAATTGTATGTTTAATGATATATGTGCAAAGATACCCTGTTACTTCTCTACATGTATATACATATAGATATACATTGTTAGATAAGTATTTTAAGTTTCCCATTTTTATATTTATATTTTAAAAGTCCCAAGTCCTATACAAAGTATTTTCGAATTGGTGATACAATCTGGAGGTAGATGAATCCGTATGAAAAGATAGGTAACACTTGTTTGTTGAAGTATATTATTACTTGTCCTATGAATTCGCTACAAAATGTGAAGTAATACTTTCTCCGCTATATAGCTTTATTTGCGAATAATTCATAGGGTAAATTAGTTTTCATTGCACTCATATTTATACACGCTTGCAAGATCTTCTCTGCCGGATCGGTCGTTACGATAAAATAGCTTAGCTACCATTTCTAAACATATCACTGATGGATTCTTATTTATGGAGTCACGTCAAGTCTCGTGTGAAACACGGGAGGGAGGGAGGGAACAAATAGGGAACAAATAGGGAACACCTCAAAGAGAAAATCCTTTTTGTATTGGTACATTGCGAAAAGAGGAAATAGTCTGCAATACCTTTATAGGAGCGTAATAGGTATACGCAAGGCATAATTGTGTTTATAAAAGAACAGAATTCGTAGCAATTTTTCCGTAATCTTAAATAACAAAAGAAATTCTTTCGAGCAAAGATAGTCTTGCTTCATTGAGTTTGATCCGAGCGCCGTGCGTGTACCAGGGGTGAGAAGTAAGCAGTGCGACAGAATAGGCAGAGTAAAATAAAGTAAAATAAAATAAAATAAAGTAAAATAAAGTAAAGTAAAATAAAATAAAATAAAATAAAATAAAATAAAATAAATAAAATAAATAAAATAAAATACTGTAGGATTGCGCATCGTTTCTTATTCATACGATTTTAATACGTATTAGGTATTTTGTTTCTTTACAAAGGCTAATCTTTATATAGAGTTTATTCCC
This sequence comes from Bombus confusus, assembly GCA_014737475.1. Lineage (NCBI taxonomy): Eukaryota > Metazoa > Arthropoda > Insecta > Hymenoptera > Apidae > Bombus > Bombus confusus. Next base: position 15,189 of record JACXIV010000158.1, read on the forward strand.
TTAAGGTACTGGTGCAAGTGCCATGCGATTCCTCACAGTCCGCTTACCAAAAGGCATTGCCGCCCTCCGTACTCTGTTCAGGCCAGATCCCCTTTAGACAAAGCTTCTATTCTTTGACAATGCGGCATCGAATCGTTCGCCCTTCGTAAACTATCTCGGGCATCCTCGAGAAACAATCGAACCAGTCGATACTTTCTAGTTCGGTGATCTCGAATTGCCGACTATCGTGGACTTTTCAAACATTCGTTCGGCCATCCTGCCGAGATTCTTACCGAACCCTCGGCCTGACCTCATAAATTTATGGTAAGGATAAATAACGGTAGGCTATCTGTATGGTATGGGTGTCGTCACGAAGATGCGTCGCCGAACATAGTCATGTTTGGTATCATTTTCATCGTACTGATCTCGATAATCCAACTATGGCTATATCATAATGATATATCAAACGATACAAAATAATTATATTTTTCTTATTTTGGTTATTCTCCGAGCTTTCTCTGGTCGATTTACGATAGGTCATTATGGGATTGATAACCAAGCATGCAAGCGAAAAAACTTTAACCATACAAACTAATTACCGAACGGTTCGCGAATTCTTGGCAAACAGGTACAGGTACAGGTACAGGTACAGGTGCAGGTACAGGTACAGGTACAGGTGCAGGTGCAGGTGCAGGTACAGGTACAGGTACAGGTACAGGTACAGGTACAGGTACAGGTACAGGTACAGGTATAGGTATAGGAACAGAGGATTTCCAGCCCGTTACTCTTTGCAGACCTGTTCACGAACTCCGGTGGAGACGTACCTCAAGGGTGCTCGTTAATGCTGCTAATTATTTTGAACCTTTGTCTCGGAAAATTTCACTAACGATATTAGGTCGGTAATAAAAGAGGATCCAGCCAATAAGTATCAAAGGTTCCGATAGTCTCCAAATTATCTCTTAAGTTTGTTTCACTTCTCGTAAGTGTTTCGATACTTGCGAGCGTCTATGTACGCGTAAATGCCAAAATAGAATTGCAGTCATATTAAAGATACTACGGTACTACGTTCTCCTTACTATGTACACCCTACGTATTCTTCTTACCTATTCTTCTTATATTTCTTAACTCGTAACATCAATATCGGGGAAAATTTTATTCAGAACGACAGACAACGTACAAAAATAAGGTATAAAATTTAATTCGCAATTAACAAAAAAATATTCGATAGAATAAAAGTGAGTTTGCTGGATAAAAACTGATTTATATCTCATATTGCACGTAAAACACATGTTATACATATGTGATTATTGTTTACTGAATTATTTATTCAACAATGTTAAATAATATTCAAAGTGTAGGAATTATCTTTGAAATTCTTACTCTCGAAGACTCGTAATACAGTTTCACATCATCCTATAGATATACTGATTAAGTTAGTAATTGCAGATTTTATAAGATTTAAAGTTTTTCTTTAAACAAAAATTCGTCTTATCCTATTCCGTTTAATCGTTTTATTACTTACTATTTATTTATTATTCATTTGATTCATTTGATTCATTTGATTGAATGAAAGAATTTGTTGTATCCACATTGGTTTATATCAAAGTTGATAGGTATTTAACGATTCAGAAGAAATGATATAAATATAAGCTTGCATTATTATTATATATATATATATATATATATATATATATATATATATATATATATATATATATATTTCCGAATGGAACAAGCTGTTAGTGACTCGAATCGAACGGTTTTGAGCTCCTAATTTTTCCGAATTATAACAGAGAATGAGATGTTACTTGGAAAAAATATCCTTCTTCTACAAAGCATATTCGTACTTGCAAGAACAATTAAATTAAATGCCAAGGCATCGAAGCATAAAATTTGTATCTTTCCAGTAGAATGGTGAATCCAGAGTAGATTGTAAATCGCAAAATCATTATCTTAATTGAATCGTCGTGAATTACCGGTATCGACTAAAGCGAATTGACTTACGTCGCAGTGGTTAACGCTTAAACAAATTTCTAAAATGATCGCCGAATAACAATCAGATGTTAAATCGCAAATCCAGTGAAGTTTCTTTATTGTATGTGGACATGACTTATTAAAGAAGTTTTGATGGTGTACAACGAATGTGCTTTCATAGTGATAACCAAACGTTGCGGTGTAAAATACGCGATGCCAATTGCCATTAAAAAATGGATATTTTTGCGCATCGAGGCTCGATACACGTGACAACTATTTTCCTATACACGACTTGAACGATCGACGAAGACATAAATTTCTTTTTGAATCGGAAAGAAACTGCCTGTTCGTTTTCAAAATAAGTATCCTTCGCTCGGAAAAAGAACAATGAAGGATAAAAATTAGCCTTGAAAACTTTTCACCAACAAGAGTTGTTTCGAATACGTCAGATTCATGAATATGTTACGTCAGTTGCGCGAATGAATTTTTCCTCCCTTTTTAAAAAGGTATACTTATGTCCAAAAGGAACAATTTGGGAGCAGTAGTTGTTCCAAATACATTATTGAAAACACCAATGTGTTAAACGAACGTACGAAAACACTCTATAGAATATTCGCGTAGATGTCGAACTTGTCAAGCGTTTAATCGAAAGAATAATGCTTATAAATGGAGGAATAAGAAACTTTGCTAAATGGGATATTGCTATGAGCATAAGAAGAGTGCAGAAAAGGAAACTAGTGACGAACGGCAGAGAGTCCGCTGATCTACTCGAACGATGCTACGCCGCTATGACGACGATTTCTTTCGAAGGAAACGCGAGTGAATTCTCATGTTTTGCCCAAGGCTAGAGAAACGCCTAAATCTGCTGGGATTAAATCGACTTCTAACGACTCTACGAACTAAACGATCCGAAGAAACGAATCTGCGAAAGATCTTTGAACTTTCAGCTCGACTTTGCGTCCTGAAGGGAGACCTAACTTCAAATAGACTGGCGAAGTTGCATCTTCCCTTGCACTGGTTAGAAAAGGTGGAAGACAGGGCAAAGCGGTTGAAAGACGAATGGCGAGGGACGACGTTAGCGATCTAATGATCGCCGTCTGACGAAAAAAAAAGAGGCGAATCTTTCGCGTTTCTTCGGTCATTCAAAATGCTGGACATATTTCGAGGTCTGAAGAGCCTTATTAAGATCTCTCACGTACATATTGACACAGCTGTGTTCCGATTGCATTACAGTTTAACCGTGATCCTGCTGATTTCGTTTTCGTTGATCGTGACCACCAGACAATACGTTGGCAATCCGATCGATTGTATTCATAGTAAGGATCTACCGGAAGACGTGTTGAATACGTATTGTTGGATACATAGTACGTATACGATTACTGCGGCTTATAGGAAACGAGAGGGTTTTGAAGTACCGTTTCCTGGCGTGGATAATTCAAAGTCGCATCCGGAGACGGAGAGGAAGGAGTACAGGTACTATCAGTGGGTCTGCTTCATGCTGTTTCTGCAGGTAATCGATCCCAATTTCTGAAATCTTGTAGACAATCTTGTTTTCATTTTCTATCTGTTCTCTCCTATCTTGTACTTTTTCCATTAATTTCTTTCACTTCCGCTTTCGCTTTCTCTTCGATAATAACGTAGAAGAGCTACTGACCGAAAAAGTATGCAACAGAGAAGCGTCCAATTTCGTTCTTCGACGCTCTTCGACGCTCTTCGACGCTCTTCGACGCTCTTCGACGCTCTTCGACGCTCTTCGACGATAATATTACCACAGTCCTGTACCTGTCTCTATATTCCGACGTTATATCCAACTCTAACCATTCTACCACGTGAAATAACGTTCTGCTAGTTGCTTGCTTGTACCCAGTCGGTAATTAGTCAAGTTCGAGTGTACTAAAAGCATACCAAAAACATTTCATTCTACGTTTTCTTCTTATTCTTCCATAAGAATAATCTTCTCGGTTGGCCCCTATGCAGGAATCAAACTTGGACATTATTGGAATTGATTCGATTAAAAATGTTACTCAAGCAAATACCCCGACTAATTGTAAGCGTGGACGTAAAGTTTGTACGGATATAGCCAGTCATGGTAGGTCCGATTGCTGCTATTAATTTACCAAAAGGGCAACGATCCCCTTGATCCAATGTTTGAAGAAAAACACACGATTGTACGATAGATCTTGAAAGTACATTTCACGGCAGGTATAGTTCACGTGCGATATAAATATTATTGATAATACTATAATATGAGACAAATTCTTATACGAACGAGTTACTTGATCAAATTTCTACACAAGTAAATTCTTTCGCGCATAACTTATCCGAAACGTTTATCCAGATAAATTCTTAATCGATTGGATATTCCTGCACAATTGGCATTGGATAATACGTTCCTTTATTTATCATTCGTTCGAAAAGTTTTATCCGATTTCGATAAAAACGAATTGAATAATTTAAAATGGCGATAATCGAAATAATTTGATTAAAATAGCAAGTAAAGATATTACAGTAGTTGTTGAACGTGAAATTGAAAACATGCGCATGATTTTTGGAAACTAGTTTGGAATTAATTCGTTTGAGACGTAAAAGAAGACGTAAGAGGAGTCGTATTCACGAAGATTCGACAATGAGAAAAGCCGGATAACGAGCGAACTGGTTGCGGCTACGGTCGTGGAATTTACCCGCTACTTACAGAAGCTTATATTTAGTTCATTGCCAAGAAAGAAACCCTAAGCATATTAACTCGTTAAACCCCTAACCGTTGCTTCGTCGCCGAGGGTCGCCGCTGTCGCGTGAGTCGCCTTGGCGCTCGGTCAAAGACGCTCCTCCACCCTCACCTTTTAAACGATCAGCCGATGTCTTCAACTAGAACATGTTCTTCGACGGAATTAAATTGTCTCTCCGTTGATTCGGTATCGATCGGTACAGCAGATGACCAGGCACGCGTCGATTTCCTCCATGAATGATTTCTAATGCTACAGTTGTCGAATCGATCGCAATAAATATAAAATTAAAGACGTTCGTGTATGAATTTATCTGTATAAAAATTTATTTGTCTCGTATGTTATCGCAGCTAAACGAAGTAAGAACGAACTAAGACGTGGACTTATTACCCATGAAATGTGTTTTCAAGATTTATTACACAATTGTATATTTTTTCAAACATCAGAGATCAGGAAGATTATTGCTCTTTAATCGGGAGTAGGAATCGAATTTATGTTACAATAAATTACAATAAATTGCTCGAAACTGTCGAACATGAAGTCAATTTTCCAACTGAATGAAATTTATATGCACGTAAGAAGGAGATTAAACGATTGTTCAAGTTATTTAACAAGACGAAAGTGTGAATATCGATCTTTCAAGATGTAGAAGCTGTAGAAAAGCCAACGACCCCCCCCCCCCCCGCCCCGGATTTCAACGATTTTTGGATATGTTGCAAAACTCAACATTTTCAACAATCTTTTCCTGTACATACACGTGGTGGACTCGCTTAGTTTCCGAGATATTGCGCGATGTTCGCGAAGAACTTGCGATACCAGCAAACTGAATTCCACGTACGGTTGTGGGCGTCTGTGGTAGAGCGTATGCGTCAGTGTAGTGTTGGTTGCCGGCCGCAGCTTATCTTCTGCTTATAAACGAGAGTCGACCGAACTAAGAGGTCCCGTGCACAACGTGCCTATGCGAGACAAAGTAAGAAACATCCGTTATAAATCAATTAAAAGCGAATATAGTCGATGCGTTGAGTTTAGGCCAGATTTTCAGAATTTTTTTTAATCCGCCTCGCGACAACGCTTATTATGTTTATAATTGATCCGTTGTTGTCTCACGCAAGCGTTGGCGGCCGGATTGAGAAATCTGCCCGAAACCTAAACCCGATACATTAATGATATTCGCTTTTAATCGAGTTATAAGTTACAAAGCTACAACTTTTTCAGACTTTTACAGCCTCGCATACGTACGTTGTGCACGAGGCCTTTCAGCTCGGCCGACCCTCGTTTATAAACAGAAGATAAGCGGCTGCCGCGGAGGCCGGCAACCAACACTGACGCACAACCGCATGCGGAATTCAGTATACTGGTACCGAAAGTTTTTCGTGAATATCTCGGAAACTAAGCGAGTTCACCATTTATATATATATTTTTACGGTTTTACCGTCTTTCAGGAATCTTTAACTACAAAAAACGGCACCTTTTCTATCACATTCCTGTCAAAGAAGGTTTTCACACGAGCTATACGTACATATGTAATTTCGAAACTTCGCAATATTTGCGTTCCCAGATTTTTTATTCTTTTAATTACTAAAGATATGTAGAGAGAGAGAGAGAGCGCGCGATTTTATCGGAATTTCTACCAACGCGAACAATACTATGATAACATTTCCTTACGTTTACGGTTACTGCTTACTTTTTCGTAAAAGTAATTTTGAAAATTCGTGGAACATGCACGCAGCAGGTCAATAGTTTGCGTACTTATCCTCTTTTCCGTTTTTTACGACGAAACGATCTTCTCGAGATAGAAGTGAAACCGCAAACTCGTAGTTTTGCCATTAGAGCGTTTCGCTTCTCTGACTCGAGCTTTTTTTCTTATTTGGCCCGGCAAAGTCCTCTCGTGGAGTCTCGGCAGACTCACGGCCACGTTGTTCAGGAGCCATGGCACAAAAGGGCAGACGCCGGTCAACCGATAAGAGGTATAGGGTGGTTTCCGTAATACTGGCAATCACCTCCGTGCGGACGATGTGTCAGGGCTCGTAAGATGGATCAAATACACACGTGCACTTTCTCCTCCGTGCTAAGGTCTGGGGCGCACGTGAGCTTACGATACGTTGACCGCTATCGAGAGCGCAGGAGATACCCTGCCGGAACATTGGAAGTCTCCTTGCTACACATTGCCCGAAAAAATATAACCTATACGTCACTGTGATTTGTAACCTAAAAATAGCGACATAACATACGCAGCGTAGACCCTGTCCTAACAGTTTGCTTTAAGTTCGCGAATTGTTTGTTGTACGAAAGATTGTTTTAGGCAGACGTCGTGTGTTTCAAAATGAATTCGATTAAAGCTATGGCTTTACTAATCTGTTTTCCAGATGTTATCCTACGCGAAACATTAAGTAAATTGTTGCGAGACGAGTTTATGCGGAAAATCGCTAATACGAACCTATGAAAAATATTCAAACGGTAATATGACAACAAATTCACGATTACTTTATTTGCGTTTGCTGTGATTAAAAAATGTTAGTTACCATCACACACACACACACACACACACACACACACACACACACACACACACACACACACACACACACACACACGCACGCACGCACGCACGCACACACGGCATATTATCGTGTATAATTACATTTTCTAATGTTTTAAAGCGTGATGTTTCCTGAAACAATTTCCCAAGACCGAAATAATAACCAGAGAGGAGACGAAAAGATCTCCATTCTATTTACGCAGCACTGTACACTTTGATTAAAACATAGCTAAATTTCCTTCTAGAATCCTTCTAAAATTCTAGAAATAGAAATTGTTGATTGTCCGGGTGCTTATCATCGTATCACTTTCATATCTGGCATCTCATTACTTTTTTACTGTATCTCGTGTTTTCGACGTGCAGCCATCGTTGTTGTATCATCGCTGCTGCGTAGTCGAAGCAGCAGAGTAATTATACGTCGACGGATCCGATTAGGCTCTGTCTTTGTTCTTCGAGAGTTTAACGAAATCACACACACAACAGAGTTGGCCAAATCAATTCGATCTCGCTTGACTAGATGTTATTGCGGCCTAACTATGCGGTTAAGTTGTTTCAACAAATAAATCATTCGATTTATTTATTTATTATTTTACTCGATGTTTTATATTAAAACGTGTATTTCGTGAGAATGATGAAAATGTTGTAATTTCATTGATAAACCAAGGAAACGAATTAAGGAAACAGCACTTGACAGAATCCGAAGTAAGTATAATTAAATCCATAGTGTGAAGCAAGCAGGTGAAATCTTGTCAAAATTGTATCGTTAAAGGAAATAACTAAGACCGCGAGAATGCTTAAAATATTATCATATGCGGCGAATTTCGACCGATTAGGGGGATTAGGGGGATTAGGGGGGATTAGGTTACTCCTTGTGAAAAGAGAAGAAGAAGATATAGAGTCAAAGTTTCAGGGGAATAAAGTTTGAACATGTTTGGTATTAAGAATTGGCCTGATACGTTATTCGGATAAATTTTCCAATTTTTTCTTCAATTTTCTCGATAACGAAGCGTCGTACGAACAAATTCTATCGCATATTTCCTTTTTATTGTTTCACAAGGGGGTCGGTCATCTCGTGCCCGCTTCTGCGTGTTATTCGATCAAAGTCATCTACAGCGGTATAACAGCGGTAAATTTTTTTCTTTCTAAAACTTTCTAAAACTTCAAATAGCACGGTTAAATCGGAGATTATGCAAACATACGAAGTCCTTGTAAGAAGTTACATTTACGAAAGCAGACAACGGCAAAAACAACGACGACGATCGAAACATTGTAAAGAACAACGGTATGTGCAACTTCATTGACAAGATAAGAGGAAGATACTTAGAGGATCATACAAGTTATGTGTTTAGTATCGAGGCCAAGGGATGCCTCTCAAGTTCGGCCAGTCTTCTAACGGCTTGCTTCCGCGCGCCACGTGTGTCTGTCACCGTGTCCGAATACTCGTTCCGTCCTCTCGTTGCTCTGGTTTTTTCATCTTTATCCATCCATTTATCCTGGAAATATACAGTTATTTTCGAAAGAAATATCACCGCCCGCTTACCTGATCACGCGTGCCCGCCAGTTGTAAAGAAACAAGTTGCGATTAACTGTAAAAGAACGTGCTTATATCAGCTCGTTATAGAAACGCGCGTCAAAGAGGAGACAGAACGTGCAGAAGATCTATAAATCGAAGAAAAAATGAAAATATTCGAAGAAATTGTCGACATGGCAAACCCTTCTAGCAGTGATTTTCAAAAGTTTGCGGAAAGTATTGCAAATATACGAAAGAATGGTAGCAGAAAGTGAGAAATGAAATAGTTTTCGGAAAGGAAGATGAAAACGAGGAAAATTGAAAGAATGTCATCTGCGTTTTAATTTCGATTCGATGCTTGAGGGGTAGAAAGGCAGAAACTCGGCGAAATACGTACACTGTGAAGAATTGAGTGAAAAATTCAGTTGGTCAGAGTCCTCTGTAGATAATCACAATGAAGAAAACGATAGGGGCCGACAGTGACGAACATGTATATTATTTCCCTATGCTTTTGCTGTTTCCTGTGAAAGATTTTAAACATTATGTAATGATACACGCAACCTGCGGTAAAAATTGTACGCATTCTGTGAATATTTAGTTCCGAGAAAGATAAAATTGATAGAAATTTGGAACATTTTTGAGAAAACTGTCTTGAATATTTCTCCACGTTAGATCAAAAGACGAATAGAATAGTCGGGATTAGAAATTGTCGATCGTTTAACGTAAAAAATATTCTGAGAAATATTTACGGTATATCATTTAGAAATATTCATCTTATCTTTCGGACATTTATCGATATTAAATCGGCAGGAAGATATTTCAACGCGAATTTCTTACAGGAACGCGTATTATCGTTAATTTAACGTTCTTCGTCCGGAAAATGCATCTTTCGATTTGAATTTTACTAATTCTCGAACCGTCAGCTTCTATTTCTTTCGATTTTAATCATCGGTGAAAACTTGACATTGACATAACTTGAAACAGTTACAGTACAATAATAGTTCAATTACAATAATTCAACTGCTAATTACAAGTCTAATATGCTTGCAGTTAATTTCAAATTCAGCAGTTTTGCATTAACCAGTGATAATCGAGTTTAATCGCTTCCAAGTTAGAGCCTTCGACTGAAAGTTTCAACGTCTATAACTATGCCAACATCGATAATCCGTAAACAATCGATCGCGACCTCGACAATTTTTCATTTCGATAATTCCTCGCTAAATAATTATCGGGTTTCGAATTTGAAGAATTCACCAATCGATAGTCGTACGATTTTTAATTTCTTCTTCCAAAAATTTCCCTACCAATAGAGCTATTTCACTTGAAGAATTCCTCGACCGATAATTGTTGGATTCGCAATTTCAAAAATTTACCAACCGTTAGTTGCTTGAATTTCAACTTGAAAGATTCCAAACTCATAATTATTTGGCCTTCGAGTTCAAGAATTTTCCAAATGATAATTATTTCACTGGCGATTCGATTCAACAACGAAAATCCTCCAATTGCAAATAAAAAGACCGCCGATTAAAAAGATTATTCGCGAAAAACCGATCTTCGCCTCTGATAAGTTTCCTCGGAACGACCGAAAGCTCGAACTGCAAAGACGGATCTGCAAAACGGGGAAGAAAACGATCATCTTCTCGACGAGGAGGATTCTGTAGTCTCGAAACTGATTCGTCGTTCAGGACGTAGAAAAATGCCTCTGATGTTGAAGATGGTGGATGTATTCGGCTCCTTGAGGTCTCTGTTTAAAGTTCAACGGATCTCCGAGGACACGATGATATTTCGACTGCATTATCGCGCAACGGTGGCGCTTTTGCTCGGTGGGTGTGTAACGCTGGCGTGCAAAAGTATTTCCGGTTCGCCAATCCACTGTGAAGCGTCAGGTTCCGTGGATAAAATTGTTTTGGAAACATTTTGCTGGCTACATACCACGTACAGCATGGTGCACGCGTTCAATAAGAGTTTGGGACAGGCAGTGCCTTATCCTGGTGTTTCGAATAGCAAAGGAGATGGAATGCACGGACACGCGTCGCATCCCTTGGTCAAACAGCACAAGTATTATCAATGGGTCATCTTCTTTCTATTGTTACAAGTACGAAAACGTTATTCTATCGCTGTAGTAGATATTTGCGAATAGCGATTGCGGCGATAATTCGGTAGAATTTCCATTTTACCCAACGATATCGTACGATAAGATAAAATAATTACTCTAAACGGACTTGGATATATCGTACTCTCTGTAGATTTCTCGATCGGGTTATCGTTCTCGATAATTCCTTATTAGACGTAAAAGTGGCGATGAAATTATCGAAAGAATTAAAGAATAACGATCGATAGATGGTATGAACTTGAAAAAAAAATTATTTGTTTATTCGTTATTTTGAAATTTTTTCTGCTCATTTCCTTCTCGGCAATCTCCGATCGTTCCTACGATACACGCGTATGCATGTCTCGTTGCTTTTGAAACGAAAAATTCTGTGTTTAGTTATACGAGTAGTATTTCTTATTTTTATGTTGTTTAGTTTTTCGTTATACGACGAATATTTTTGAACGAACATGGAAAAACGACACGTTCCCTCAAACAGCTTTCAGTACTCTTTGTTAGCTCTAATACGTTTCTCTTAGCGTGTAAAAATTTGTCCGACTTCTGTTGAAACGTTCTCTATCTTTTATCTCCGGTCGTGTCCGAGTTAGTACTTTGGATGGTCGTTTCATCCCTTAGACTCGAGTTACCGCAATTAAAGAAGATACGTATCTACTACAAATTTTAATTGTAAAGTTGAATTATTAAATTTTCGTTACATACCGACTTCATACTCGTAATATTATTATAATAAAAATATTTCAATTAAAACTATCAACCAATTGTCAATTCAATGTCCAATACGTATACGCTCGGTTTTATCTTTACACAGATCGTTTTACGCGATTTTCATTTAAATGTTTTAGAAAAAAAAAAACGCGCAATTGAATCTGCACTCTAATTTTGGCTCATGCTTCGTCTAGGATTTAATTATCGGCCGTTGTCTGTCTTTTGTCCTTCTTTGTCTTTTTCATTCTCTATTTTATTTACTCGACAAACTCTATTCCGCTGTACCGGATTACGCGGAATTCTTCCAAATATTCTCTTCGGTACATGTGTTGGATTTTGTTTCGCATTTCGTGTCTGCATTTATTGTTATTTGACCTGGTAAAAGTAAAGTTTTTAACACCCATACGCAATAATATATTATTTATAATATATTATTACCAGATATATATTGTACTTTTAATTATAAAAGTACTCGTAGTATAAATATTCTCTATTATCCCTAATAATATAAAGTATGATTATCTACGGTATCATCGTGTCTCGACACGTGGCCGAGACACATTAACACGTTAATACGAAAATATTACTACGACTCTTACTATAAATATCGCTGTACTCTTTTAATCCTGCTTTTGTTCGAGTATAGAAACAACTAACCAAACAATATTTGACTAGAGAGTTTGGTGTGGTTTGAAAGCAATCTATCATCTTTTTGTCCCGAATTCTCATGAAAACGATCGTTTGAAAACGATCTTACAATTGTTAAATATCACAAACAGCATCGTGTGTATGTACATTTTACTCAAATTATTCATTCTCTGTTAACTTGTTCGGTCTACCAAGTACGCTTAGTCCGCACTTTGTCCATCTTACAAAAATAGCGTACGTTTATTTTAGTCAACCCTGTACCGTGTAACGTGTAATACACTCGTTGAACATCGTAACAGCGTTAAAATGTTGGACGATTCCTTTTTTCAGGCGATCCTGTTCTACACGCCTCGATGGCTATGGAAAGGATGGGAGGGTGGCAAGATTCATGCTTTAATGATGGATCTTGATATCGGTCTTTGTTCCGAGGTCGAAAAGAAGCAGAAGAAGAAAATGTTGCTCGACTATCTGTGGGAGAATCTTCGATTTCACAATTGGTGGGCATACAGGTACTACCTCTGCGAACTTCTTGCCCTGCTGAATGTGGTCGGTGAGTTGCACGTTAGTTCTTCTTCTTGATCGTTTCGATACGTGATAAATCACATTGGTCGTTATGCTGAATAGGGAACTTGATCCCTACCTGATCTCAATTTTGTTTCCACGCATTGTGCACGTAACCGGCATTTTTATATAGCTCGACCTAAACTTAACTTATTCACGTGTTATATTATACACGATGAGTGAGTACGCGCGCGTGTATGAGCTTGTGAAATGAATGGGGTGGGCGGCTATATATACATATATATGTACGTACAAGTCGAGTTACAAATTAATACAATCAGCGTTAGTGGGAAATCATTTTCGTTGAATCGATGGATACACGCACGCACGCACGCACGCACGCACGCACGCACGCACGCACGCACGCACGCACGCACGCACGCGGCAAGAAATAAAGAAAAATAGAAAAGATGAAAAGAAACGCACCAGAGAGAAAGCAGTAATATCTACATAATGTGCGGAGTAGAATTAAATAAAACAACAAGTATGTAATTACATACATTCTATAATCAAAAGCATAATCTAAAATCTAAACAGTGCGTAATTCTCCGCATAGAGATCTCTCGAAACAATGAATAGAATTATAGGAAAAAATCAATCCTGTTCGTAAATGTACTGTTTATCTTTTAACTAGTTTTAGTATTTGATTAATTGGACAGCATGAACGCGTACAGGAAACATTCGATAATAAAAAATGAATATAAGAAGATGACAAAGAACTGTACAGTCCTCGTTCCCAGAAGGCGGGGGTAAGGGGGAGTTAGGAGGCGGAGGAAGGAGAAGGAGATTCCCCTGACGCACCGGAAAGCACGACGGTCCGCTGCGATCCAGCAATGTAACGTGATCCAACAATGTGGGATATCGCTGAGACAATATATCTAGATACAAATTCGAAAGCAAAACTTTTGTATTTTTGCCTTTTTTTTTTTCCAAATTAAATATTTACCAAGGTATCTGTGAGATCCTTCTGATGGAAACGAGATAATTATATGAATTATATTAACTTATCGATATATATAATTATCCATAATGTGTAACTATCATTTATCAAGTAAGCAAATATGTTCCAAATTACATGGTTTGCTGGTCATTTTAATCGGAATAATTGTCGATTCTTGTGCAATTATCGAATGTTTCCCGTATTTAAATGTCAAGTAGTTTAATGAATCATGCGATCTTCTCCAAGAGCTTTTGAAGTAGGATACAAATAAATAAGCTGTGTAATAACGGAGGAGATGAGTTTTGGCTATTTATAATATTAAATATAAAAGAAAGCCCATCGACGTTTCTACGTCTATGTGGTTTCCGTCGCCAGACAGATATCGTATTAAAGGTCGTGCTTGCGGAATTGAGAGGACCAACTAATCAGAAACATATTCTAACCGAGATCTAACTAACTGACAATACGATACGAACTTAACGGTGAAAATATGTTTGAAATTAAGAATTAGAAGATCGAATGATATCTAAGAGCAGTGTACGCATAACGATATAGGCAATAGTTTGAGTAATTGAATAGAAGCGTAATGCAGGCATGCTGCCGAGGTCGTCAATGTTACCAATTTCTTAAATAAAGTAAAACTCGATGCAAAGAAACAAGAAGAAAGAAAAATTAATACGAGCACTCGTATGATTGGAGGATACATACACGTATCGGACTTACGTGTGTTGCCGTTCCTCTTTCTTCGTCAACCTCTTCTCTTGCCAACTATCGCAGACTAGATCAAACTGAACGTTTAGGGGATCAGCTCCTTACATGGCTGAAACGATTAAGAATTTTTGTGCTAAGAAAGTTTAGTATGATACGGCCAAATCAAACGATAGGAAATTAATCGTTTTACAATAGTCTGTAACGTGTAGAGTGGCTGGCTAGAAAAAGTATTTACACACCATTGTATTCGTTATAACATTTATATATCGATTACGCAAGGGTAATTCATCCAATTTAACCACCTCAAGTAACATTGAAATTATGCGTCCGATGAAAGATTGTTCGGTACAACAAGGTGCGTGGTTTTAGAAAGAGCAAAAGTATTGCGGTGTATCGGCAATTCTTCTATAAATCTTGTATAGAGAGATTTCCAAATTTTCAACGTCAACTTTGTTTCCTTTAAACAGAATCATATATTTTTGACACGCCACAGTTAGAAGGAATATTAGCTTGCAAGTAAAAGTAAGCCCCTATTACGATCTTCGAACCAATGGCTGAGCAAACATCGTGCATCATTTATCGAAAAGTTACCTTGGTATCGGCGATAAAAATTAATAGTGGCGTCGGAAGATGATTCGACAAGTCTGTAATAGTTTGGTAACGAGTGATTTTACTCGGTGATGCTCGAAATGACGTGCATCAACATCGATACAACTTTGTAGATCATAAAGATTATAAACTTTGTAGATCATAAACAGGATAGCGATACACGCTTGCAGATTTGTCTTTTAATGCTGCCGGCAAAAAATAGTCTAACGTGGTCGAGTCCGGTGAACGAGGCGGCCATAGATTCTAGAAATTGTCCGCCACGACCAATCCATCGATTTTGTACATTGTATTTGCAATGTTCGGCTTGCTTCGCGTGAATAATGTGCCGGACAACCGTTCTATCGATACCAACAACAGGATATAAAAGGTAATAATTTAGAAAAAATGTGTAACTTTGCGAAAAATTGAGGAAATGGTCGAGTTTAGAAACGCATTTAACAAACCTAAAGAGCTAGATCTCCACCTAAATTATTTGAATTCGTTGAAAAATAGCCGTAAGCCGTAAACTAATAAATCGTTATCTCTTTCAGATCATTGAGCTAAAAATCTTTGTCACTCCTTCTGTCTTTCCATATCCGTATACACACGTATGCATACGTATGTATACACATATATACATAGCATAGGTAAAATTTCAAACTGCACGCTGTTTTCTAGTACTCTAGTATTTCCAGTACGGTATATTTATTTCGTAAATTCGTTTCTTTTCGCCACGTGATAGTTTTCCAAGAATACGTGCCCGAGCACCGTTTCATCTTCAGCGTTCCATGCGTCTCTTTGACGAGCGAATAAACTCTAGTCTTCGCCTTCTTTAGTTATTTTTAAGTTGGCAAATCGTTTAACCCCTGCTTCGTCCGTAAACAGCGTGGAAAGAGTAAGAGTTTCGCTAGAGAGTCATCTTTTTCGTAGCCAACTAAACAATTCGAATTTCCAACTTCGGAGGGCCGCTTTTTTCTTAACTTTTTTGCAAGTTGCAAAAGTTAAATATACACGAGTATAAAGGGAAAAAGGGAGAAATATTCGGCCGATCGGTTTGGTGAGCCGGGTTCCAGCTCGGATCTATCGCTTGCTGGACGACTACTTCCCAACATTTCTTTCCCTTTTCTTCTTCTTCTTTCTTTCTTTCTTTTTCTTTTCTTTTTTCTTTTCTTTTTTCATGCGTTTACCAACACTTGCAATGGAAACGGTCGTAAACGGTCAACAAGCATAAATGTAGATAAATTTGCGGTAACACTGAATTAACAGTTTGATCAAACGTAATAAGTAATAATCAAATTGATAGAAGAATGTAAAGGGAATCGTATCTCGAGGGGATTATGGCTGAATGATTATGGGAGAATTAGCTAAATAGGTATTTAGCCTTACCGTGATTTATGAATGGGCCGTGGGCTCGGTAAGCAGTCCGGCAGAATGCTTGACCGAACGTTTGAAAAGTGGATATCCAACGACTTCGAGTCGCTGACCTACGATGTGTCGATGATGACGTATGACTGTTTAGAAGATTTGCGAGATAGCTCACCGGTGGCAAGCGGGTCGATCCGACGAGACGTCGCATTGCCAAAGAATACGGGCTTTGTCCGAAGGGGATCTGGCCACGAAGCGAGCAACAAGGCATTGACGTCTTTCGGTAAGCGGCCTGTACGTACTCGGCACTTACCCCAGAATCTCGAAAGAGCGAAGAAAGAGTATAAAAGCTCTTTACAAAAAGCGCCAACACGTATAGCGGTTATCGACCAGAGAAATTGTATTTTGGTTGCTGATGGTGAATGGTGTAAACTATCGTTTTGCATTCGATCATCCAAGACACGCAAAGAGAAAGGCGATTCGCATAAAGCTCGAAGAAACGTATGTTCGTTAAAGTGAAATTTAATTTCTAACTTTAATTATAAACAGAAAAATCGATAAATATAATATTTTATCGAAGGGAAACTATCTTGGAAATTCGCACCGTTGCCACTTGTCATCGACGTATCGAATGACTTTTGTTCGAATTTCACGTTAGTCGTTGGTAATTTGAAGGAGAAGTTTGGTTTCGTAGCGACGAGATATAAACTTCAAAGCCGAACACCTAATCTAGATAGCTACTATGATAGATAGCTACTATGATACGATTTCTCCCATCGATATTAATTATCGACCAGCGAAATTTCCCACGTCGATAACGATTATCGGGAACTTTTTCGGCCACTTATAATTATTATTAATCTAATCGAAAAGATAATTGCTATTCTATGACTTTTTGCATTTCGGTTGTAACAGTTATGGGCCCTGAAAAAGGTAAAACCATATGTCAGATATCAGCTTTATCCTTTAGCGACTCGGCTCGTATAAATTACACATAAATCTACAGAAATTTACAGAAATTTACAAAAATTATCGAAAATATCTTACAAATAATTATAAAACTATGAAAATATACGGTTATCGTGCTACAGGTGAATTTTTTGATTATAGATCGGTATATACGAAAGATGTGATAAATAATCGGGATGTTTTCGGGAAGAATTCCGGAGGAAGGTAGCATAAACAAGCATAAACAAGAACGGAATTCCCTTGGACGTCGGCACATCGAATCAAAATATATTCGTTCATGATCGTGCGATATAGACGATAGTATAGTGGAACCTGGACTTTGGGTCGGAAGTGGCAACAAACATAGGAGAAGTCGGATCTTGCGCGCATCTATACGTTCGTTCGTGCTTATTCGTCTTCTCGTTTCAGTTCATCCGCGTTCGTTTGTGTTTCCTCCTCTGTACTGTATTGTTCGTCTGCGTTCGTTCGCGAGATGTCGTCCCAGCAGCGTAAAGAAGAGCCATGCAACAGACAACCAGTGAACGAACGAACGATTCACGATAAAATTTGGCAACGATACAACGGACCACGTATGCCATACTTAAACGACCGCTATACGCGTGTAATTGTCTGTCGTTTTTCCGTAACTGCCACTTTGTTTCTGGCAGGCTGCTCTCGACGTTTTCTAATAATCGGGGTACTCGTAATACGAATTGGTAATTGCGCGGACATCGCATAGGTATAATAGCCGCCCGGTCTTACATTTCAAGATATTCGTAAGAAACTTCGATTAAATTTAGGTTACGATTACGGTATTGCGAAGTAGTAGGAGACGGTTGTTTCATTTTTTGGAAATTTGACGAAGAAATATCGCCGAGCTGTTCTATTCCGCGTAATCGACTATAACTTTTGTCGATTCGATACGCGGTACAGCGACTGAGAAAATTATTTGCACGTTTATCGTGGAAAACTTTGACGAACAACGCCGTTGGTCGGGTGTCTAATTTTGCGACCGTCGATATAGGCTCGACGTAGAATCTCAAATTTTATGCCTTTACATGGTAACAGCCACTCGCGATCGTCGCGATCAGTTGCTACCGTTGACACGAAAAAAAATTCCGTCGACGCTTTCGAATAAAACGATACAGATTCTTGTTACATTACAAACATTTAAATACGTTGGAGCAACGACGAAAGCCAGGAGAAGACCAGGCGAAACGCGCAAAATTTCTTTTGCTTACGTTTTTCAACTTATTTAAAGAGCTAGACGCCTAGGAGAAAGTCTGAGAGCGCTGTGACAAGCGATAGAGTGGACGATTCTGTCATTGCTCTCTGTTTTCTTTCTAGCAGAAAAAGCGAAACAGTTTGGTAAAACACGCGACGGTGGCGATGGTATACTCGATATCGACGGTTACCTGCGGCTGCTGCCGCTCGACGTAACGGAACCGCTAAACGCGTGCGGCTCTTACTCGCCACCATCGAATACCATACGGCGCATACGGTACTGGCACACACCCGTCTATCTTCCAATAAATAAATAGTTTTCTTATCACGCGCGATACATCTTATTCTCGTAGTACAAAGTTTTCCAAGTCGTACGAAATTTATTATATTTTCATGTAATTACCTAACCGCTATGTAAACGCTACGATAAATACTTTTTCTAGCCAGCGTAATATCTACTTGATATTTAGAACGAATCCATGGCGATAGAAATTATACGAAGCACTTGAATTTGAACAGGTCAGATGTTCCTGATGAACCGGTTCTTCGATGGTGCGTTTCTGACGTTCGGTATCGACGTGCTCAGGTTCCTCGAGTCGGATCAGGAGGACCGGATCGATCCGATGATTTACGTGTTCCCTAGAATGACCAAGTGCACCTTCTACAAATACGGCGTAAGCGGAGAGGTGGAGAGGCACGACGCCGTTTGCATACTGCCCTTGAACGTCGTCAACGAGAAGATCTACGTGTTTCTCTGGTTCTGGTTCCTCTTTCTCGGCATGCTGAGCTTCGTCACGATATTATACAGGGTAAGCGACTCTTTTCCGTTTCATGTACGGTACAGGCTCCTACATCGAGGGTAATAGGAAGGCAAAAATAGTTGTTGCATAACCAAATAATCATCTTGCTCGTATTAAATTTCATTCGTTCGAACAGAGATCAAAGAAATTGTTGGTTTGTTTCGATCAACTGCACAAATTTCCGACGCGAGAAACCTACAGCCCCGTCGTCATTTTCACTTGCTGCTTGCGCTCCAACACGTATAACGGTAGCAGACATTGTACTCGGATAACAGATTGTTCGGGTAATAGAACGTTCGGATTATGTGCGCGTTAAATTTAGCGAAAAATACGATTTTCGGTGGACACTTGGAACGGTGAAAGTTTAACGTCGTTCTAAAATTTTCCTGTTTATCGGTCGGAAAAATTGTAACGAAACAGATTCTCCGACCGACCAAATATCCAGCCGAACGAGTATCTGCTGACCGATTGGAAAAGTGGACCAGTGCCGAGACGATGATCCATCCGCGGGAGAAACACAGAGAATGTACGGACCGAAACGACCGAAAAGCTCGTGATTCCAGAGTGGCGAGCAACGATTCTCGAAACGAGTTCCACCTTCTCGATACGATTCTAAATGGTCTGCGAAACGACGAGAGAAATGCCTCGTTCCGAAGACGAGGCGCGATCGAGAGTTCGGCAACGGCCCGGCGGAAGTTGTGGAATATACATGCCTTCCTTGCGCTCGACGACCAGCCGATCGGCGGCGTCCTCGTAGACGTCGCTCACACGCTACCGTGCGTGCAAATTCCGAGAGGGCCGGGCCGGTCTCGGTGGGAAACGGGTGAGCGATACCTGGCCCCCAACGGTTAGATAATGGTGGTGGAAATTCCTGCGGGTGACCCTCGATCAGTTAAATTATCAGGAAAATTTCGAAAGTAACCGCGTTTATAACACGCTCGGCTATTACTTTGTTTAGTTTTACAACACGATGTTACGCTGTATTAGATACGAATTCTGTCAAGTTTTCCAACGAAAGCTTGTATCTTATATCGCATTATAGCGCGTTACTAATATAGCAACGATCTTTTAAAATTATCTTTTATTTCTCTAGTCTTTGCTACTACTGCCGTGTACTACTAATTATGTATCGCAGCAGTTTTACGTCGCTGCTTGAAAAGCTCGCTATTACTTTCGATGGCTGGTTACGTTATCTGGACGAAGAATTAACCTTCGACATTTTCAACTTCTTCTCGTACCTGTTTTAGATCGTAATTATATTTTCGCCAAGAACCAGGGTATACCTTCTACGACTACGGTTTCGTTTGGTCAGGAGAGAAGCCGTGGAAACGATAGTTCGGCGGAGCAAAGTCGGTGATTGGTTTCTTCTCTATATGCTCGGCGAGAATTTGGACACGGTGATATACCGGGATGTGATGCACGAGTTGGCGAATAAACTCGCCTCGAGACATCATCACAGTGTGCCCGGGATCAAAGGGGAACTACAGGAGGCCTGATCCAAGTGAGTTTACAGTTTCTTTTGTCGTGCCTTAGATCTCCAAATTTGCCATTTATATTATTCCGCGATAATACGTTGTCCTTTTTATTATATCGATCGCGTACTATCCGAAAATAGAAAGGTTTACATTTGTAAAAAAAAAAAAAAAAAAAAAAACGCTAGTTGCGTCTCGGTTTTCAACAAATTCTATTCGAAATAAAATAGCAACAGTGAACGACAGAAAATAATCGTTTGAAATAATGTCGATATTTAATTGAAACTTATTAGAAATACTTGATTACGTTTTTGAAATAACGCGGAAGAAACAGCCTTATTTCGTGTTCAGTCATTTCGACGTCATTTCGACGTCATTTCCACTTGAAATAATTACATACGAATAGAAATACGATACTCGGAAAAATATGTGAAAAGTCATTCGGCGTGAAAGCCTATTTTTAAGTAATAAGCAGGATAAATAGAAACAGTCAAAATGACCGTTATGTAAAACGAATGATATTTGCGATACGATCGTTATTATTACAAACGTTTCGGCTTACGAAGAAACTAGGTTAACGCAAAATCACTTACGCTTTGCTCGAGGTGTATAGCCACTGGACCATGCTGTACGCTTATCCCACAGATTCCGGGCTATTGCCTTCTTCTCGTACTTGCATCTTCCGTACAGGCCTGAGACTTGTTCGAAACGTGCGCAACTCGTAGCAGGAGGCGCTCGGAGATTCACCACCCTATCGACGAGTTAATCGCCAGTTGGTCAGTCAACCTTTAACTCCACTGACCGACACTCTGCTCTGTTAAACTCACTGCCTAGCTGACTCCTAGGATCGTCCTCCTTTTCGACACCTTCCATGCTTACCTCGTAATATCGTTGCAGCGCCCGTGATCGTCGACAACACACTACACCTTGACGCTAAGAAAAAGACACAAATAAGAAAACTCAGCGATTGTCAGAATTACATACGATACGTTTGTTAGCGTGCAACGACTGGTATCAAAATTTTAGTTTCCCTAAATGCATGCTTGATTGTCGATTCAGCGCGTATATATTCAGTCGTTTGAATGTTCGAGAGCGCTCGGTGGGCCCATTTCCAAGTGTTTCCAAGCCAGGATTCTTGCGTTTTTTAGAACTCGAGAAAAACATCGAATCCTCCAACGAGACTCGTTTACCATGGAACAGCGTGGAAGACAGTTTTGTGGACTTGCCATCGCATCCTGCGTATTTTGATTAGTTCTCGCAAGGTTGATATTCACCGTTTCAGTATTCTTACAGATGTTTAGCCGAAGGATCTGTAAACTGTAAATATTCATTTCCTATTGGTTTAACAAACATCGATTTAGCCAGGCAAAAGCTTGTTAAAATTTGGTTTAGCTCGGCAGCCGAGAAATGATTATCAACTTAAATTAAATATAACGCGTATTCGCGTTCCATCCAAGTATACATATCGGGATGCCGAAACTACGCATTCAATCACGGCCGTGTACAAGCCGATCGGTAATATAATATTGCCTTATTACAAGCTTAAAGCATCGATATAAATAATATAAGGTTGTAATATATTTTCATCGAAAGAGGGACAAATAGTAACGCGTATCGATACTCTGTTTGAAATTGTAACGCAAGAAACGTAATCCCTCTGTATTGTCTTATCTAGTAGTGTGTTATAGTATTATCTAGTAGTGTATTATAGCATTATCTAGTAGCGATCTTGACCTATTAGGCATAGCGATAGGTTTAACGTTAATGTTTGACAAAAAGAAAGCTTTCGCTTAATTTCCACTGATTATTACACGTTTCTGCGTTGCCTTTCACGCTTCGAACAAAACGCTTGAAAGAATTCGATGATATAAATCGATCGAAACAACTTGCAAATAGATAATAATAGATAATAGTAGAGAATATTAATATAAGATAGATTGAAGTTTCCATAAACGCGTAAACATCCGCGGTATAGCGATAAATGCTAGTAAGTCGCCATATATAAATTCTGTCCTAGTTGCTCGATGGTTTTACATAAAGCCTTTGAATATGTGTGACGTCTTACAGCCACTTGTAGCTGATACTGTCAATACGAACCTGCTGGCATAAATTAGTGACCAGAGGGCATAAATTTGTCGGCAACAAGCTTTAGACATTAACACGCGTCCTCCTATTTTCGGCCGTTTAACAGCCACGCACGCGAGAGGGCTGCGTTCTGTTGAGTTTTAGTTCGAAATAACAGCATCATCTTGAAAGCAACGCGTGTGAAACATCAAGTGTAAAAGGAAAGAATACAGATGGTATATTTGTCCATCGACGCAGCAGGCCAATCGATATTGCAGCCTTCTTGCTTTACGTGTACATAGTATAGACGTTATATACTGCCGTCCAAAACTTATCCTGACTTTTGTATGAAAGATTTCTCACACGTGCGCGCACACGCGCGCATTTTCCTGCTCTCGAATCCATCTATCGATACGCTATTTTCGAAAACTAACCGAGAACCTATGGCATAGGATACGCGCGAACAATCGACGAAGAAGAGATATATACATACCGTTGCACCGACGTCGGTCGGTGGCCGACAACGATCTGACAATCTAAATGGATCTGGTAGAGTTTTTAAAGAGTACCACTAGTGGTCACTCCGATGACTTCGTATCGAGGATCACCCTTGAGCACGACCCACTGGATTTTTATGCAATCGTTTCGTTAGTTTGATCGGGAGCCGTAGGGATGGCCGTATTCGTTCATTCGGCGATGCAGTTCGCGGCTGCCTCGCCCAGCACGTGGACATTCCTAAGCCGCATATCCGGCCACAACAATACGTATTCAGAACTGCGACGACAGAACCAACAACGCGTATCTTTCTATACCGCATTTTTTCCCTACCTGCTGGAGGAACGGGGCTAGTATCCTGTATTTTCTTATTATTACTCTAGTACGTATATTTTACAGTTGTATCGTTGTTGCAGGTTGCCTCGGAGATCCACGGAAACCAGCGCGATTCTCAAGGCAACGAGAAACTACTTTTCATCGGAAAAGTGCCATCTACTTCTGTTTCCCAGAGATCCAAGAACGAGAGACGAAATCAAACGGATCGCTTTATATTCGTTATTCGAATTGTTCGTATGTTTTTCCTTCCTTGTACCTTCGCACCGGTTTGAGGATCGTTGGCGAATTATTTTTATGAACGTTGCTCCAACGAGAGAAATTTCTATCGATCGTGCTCGCGTAAAAGACAAATTGCCAATAACGTGCCTTACAACGACTTTCGATCGATTTTCAAA
Source organism: Bombus confusus (assembly GCA_014737475.1). Taxonomy (NCBI): domain Eukaryota; kingdom Metazoa; phylum Arthropoda; class Insecta; order Hymenoptera; family Apidae; genus Bombus; species Bombus confusus. The sequence goes on from JACXIV010000158.1 coordinate 39,276, forward strand.
GCATTTGCGGTACACGTCGTTCGAATTTTATTAATTTAAGGAACGAAAGAACGGCGGAAGAGACTCGTATATAACAAATATACGTACATAAAGATTTGACGGATAGATTTTCAACAATTTCAAATTCAAGGTGGACCATTTTCTAAATGACGAATTAAAATTAAAATTGACGGATTAATTTCTTCTAAAAAGATAACAGCGTGAGAGAAAAACGAAAATGATTCTTCTATCAGTGAAATTCAAAGTATTATAAAAATGAAAATACAGGTACGTATTTATTCCCGTCGCCTAAAGTGTTCTACCTCGTACAGTCGCGTCGAAAGGCTGTAACTCTGCCATATTTTTTTTTTTTTTTTTTCCCGTAAAATATACGTTATTAGGCTCTTGCAGATGAAATGGCCAAAATGTCTGGAATTTTATTGAAAGTAATATTTATCGATCGAAATGTTTGATCCATCGAACTCGATTTCACGTTTTCACTATCGCCGAACAAGATCGTTTGAGTATGTCGTTACGACAAAATGGGACAATGTCGGCAGTCCTTGTATAACATAAACATTAGTTTGTTTAGATTTATATATACTTGAAGTAAACTATTCGAAATATTAAATCTTTTGTCGTTTACTAAAAGTATAAAAATACGTAAAACCTTCTTCCTGTTTTTTAATCTCTTAACGTTCACCATTTGTCCCGTTGCAACAGAAAAAGTTTTTAAAATTCCTTTTTGCTCGCATGTGCAATCTGTTTTGTTCGCGTTATAGTGTTATATTTCAGGGTTTTACCCGATGATCGGGAATCAGAACCACGATTCAAATGATTTTTCCGTTCGTCGATATATACAACTGTTACTTTCAAAACTACTTGCAAATGTATTTGTATATGCATATCTAATGATGTTTATCGATGTATGCACAGTCGGTCACGCGAAAATCTACATACATCGACATCGAATTTTCTGTATCTCGCTTACCGAAGAGACTGAAAACGTTTTGTCAGAAAACTATTTATTACGCTTGCAAATAAAAATTCGTACAGATTAGGGATTACAAAATTTAACTTGTTACGTGATATCTACGTGAGCGGCGGGGAGGCTACAAGATATTAACAAAAGCGCGCTATTTTTACGATTTCACGTAAATATAACACAGGTGTATGTCATTTTTCTAACAATGTATTTTATACGTATCTTTTTGCTTGTCTCTTCTTCGTAAAGCTGAAAGTATATCTTAATTTATCAAGAAAATTCGCAAAGCTAACGTTTTCATATTTGATGTAACGTAATTATATAACGATATCTCATACTTAAGAGTTGTATGTAGATTTTTGTGACTGATCGTGAATACCAGTAATTAATTCGTTTTGAGAGAAATTTTTCAGAGTGAACGTTACGTTCGTGCAGCTAGAAGCCTCGAATCTCCAATATTCGCGTTATTTATTCCTTTTAATTTTTAATATCGCGTTACAATTATTAATAATTTCAATGGACAAAAACCTATCGTCTTAAGATATCATGCGCATCGATTGCTTTAATGGCTAGAATAAACAAATCGTCAAGGGGTTAAATATATCTTGATCTTGCGAACGTCGCGATTGATTCGTCAGATACATATTTTATAACGATTCCTCGCTTCCTTGCTTCCATTAGGAATATTTTTGAACGCTGTAAGGTAAATTTTAGAAAAAGCTTACTCGCAAAGAACAGCCATTTGATACCGATACATTCAATTTCAATACGTTAACCACACGGAATCAGACATATAAAACTATACATTTTCGCAATGCCACCTTAATGTATACGATGTATATGATGTATATGATGTATGTGATGTATGCGATGTATGCGAATAGCTTCTATAGCGATGCGAGCTTTAAGTTCGTATTAGAGAACTGCTCAAATGATTTTAATCCATGAATTTCCTTCGTACCTAAGTGTTCATTTTGTAACGAAATAATGTAAAAGCACCGAAGAGAGAATCAAAGTATCGATCTTGTTGTATTTGGTTCGTTTCAAATTTTAAATTTTCACGCGTAATAAGAATGTTATTTACCATTATTCGATAATGCGTTAATTTAACGATATATTTTAAATGGGCCATTTTAGATGCAACGATCTAATACGTCAGTAGGTATACAGGATCAACAAGGAGAATCACTGAATCACGCTAACCAATCATACTTTTCTTTCACAAAGACTGTGTTAATGTAAAGCGAATCCGCGAGAATGACTTTTACCGGCAACTCTTAAAGCAAATGTATTTTCCCTTAGAAAGTAATTTAATAAATATATTATAGTTTATCATACTAAGAGGGAGGAAATAATATTTACCAAGCCCTGTTAAATTTTCTGCGTCTTCGCTGTGTCTAGAAATAGATGTTTTCATTTGTTCTCTTTTAATTAGGCCAAGTCTACGTGAATTATGCACGTGGGAGCCATTGTTGATCGAAAAAAAAGCAAAAAGCAACGGAAAACTAGATACTACGTTCGTTGAAAATTTCTATAAATTACGAACTCGTAGAAATTCGAAATTTCGAAATTTCGAAATTTCGAAATTACAATAAAGGAAACGATAAGAACACGGTAATCAATGTGAAACAAAGTTTAGAAAATATCTGAAATACACACGCGTTTAAATAATTTGAAGTTTGAACGATTTAAAGTAAAACTCTGAAACTGTACGTACATATGTGCGATACACGTGTACAGAGCGTCGGAAAAGAAAGTGTCAGGACCGCTACAGCGTGATTCTACGCGTTCGGTTTGGCGTAGAAGATCGGCGTAGAAAGATTACAGCACGATTAACTTGATCTTGAAATTCAAGGCTAGAAGGCGAAGTTTGTTTACTCGCGTCGTATTCTATCGATCGCAAGGAGCGAGCTTGCAAAAGGAATCATGGGTCGAAGTTCGATCGTTCTGTTGCAGAAAAAAGAGAGCAATGTTAAAGTTCCATTGCAAAGTTACATAGCATCGGTCGGAATTACGTTCGCAAAGACCGGTAGAACACGATAGAATCAGAAGAAATTTGACTTTTCGATCCGGAGTTTCAAGGTGAAGGTCAGTTTTGCGGCAACGTTTTACGTCGATCTCCACCACGCGAAGACGTACAATTTTGACGCACCCTGTACAGACGACAGATTGGAGAAAAGATGAGAATGACCTGCTATACGTAGCTGGCCATATCGAGGAGTGCGAGCAGGAGGACTCAAGCAACCGGTCCATCAGTCGCGTGCAACAGCCGCGAAACATGGCGGCTCTGAAGAAGCAGGTAGAGGTAAACTCGCGTTTCTTCTACGTAGTCTGATCGGAGAGCATTGGCATTCAAAGGATCCTTTACATCGCTTGTCCACGCATATTCACTGTTCACGCTGCATGTTCGGGTGGTCCTTTGCGCCAATTTCATTCTACTATCATTTTCTCCCAATACAATGCTGGTGTGGTAATCGCAGCCGTTCCATCTTTCTCTCCCTATCTTTTCTCCTTTTCCTTGCTCCGGGGCTTTCTCTCCGGGCTTAGCGACGAACACCGCGTGTGTATAATGCTTCGAGTAACTCGTTACGTTCCAAGTTCGTATCGTCGATAAGTGACGGACTTAACGTCGAAAGTGAACGGAGTTTCGAGCGCGCGTAGATTACGCGTTTGGAACGAGCTATCTGTAAGGTAGCTGAAGCGGACAGTTCGCACAAAAGCAAGTACGAGGGCTGAAATCGCTGAGAAAACACTTTGATTTATTCTGTTATCGTTGCTCGGTATGAAACGGATGTATCCGACGAATGCCATGTAACGAATAATACGACGAAGCGCCAAAAATTTTTTTATTAAACACGAATTACAACGTAAGGTTGTAAGTATAAGATCGAAAAAATTGATTCTTTATACGCTTTTGAATTTTTGAGATGGGAAATTTCATGCAAAATACGATAGACTACTTATCTTATCGAACGCTGCGTTCACTATACAACTGTGCTAAAAGCAGATGCACGAAAGAAGGTAACGATGGCTATGAGAAAACCATGAATTCTAAGATCGAGACATTCAGCTGATATACCTCGAATACGTTCGAATATACAGTGGTTACGAAGACATTTCAACATTTATATAAAATAACACAAACACGGTTCATGCTGTTATGTATTAGATAAAACATTTTTAAATTTTATTAGCACAAACGGGCCACATCTAAAGCATCGTCAATTTTGATGTTTACAAAAATTCGCTGTAAAACTAATCCTCATAATCGTACGATAAAATTATACTATTTATACGATATACGACTAGAAGAATATAACCATTCGCATAAACTGTTGCATCTCCTTTTTTACACAGTAAAATGCCATCGTAAGGCTAAAAGCATTCCCTAAATCGTAAAGTAATCTTTGATTTCGAATCTCCTGGAATTCTTTTCTCTCAACGTGCTACTCCACGTCCAAACTATTTACGACGTACGCTACTTCTTTTGACAAGTATATGTTTGTAATATCGTAAATGCTTTCTACATACGTTCCTCGATTTACACTTGAGATTTTGTAATTATGGTACTTATGCTAGTGGTAAATGTTCGAATAACCTGTAAAAAATGTTTCCTCAGCCTTTTTGTACGTGTTAAATAATAACGATCGTTTATTATCCTTTCGGATCCTCTCTTCTCCTCTGGGTTAAAGAAAAAGAAAAAGAAAAAGGGGGAGAAGAGAAAAGTTTGGGTGTGGGTGTCGAAGGATCTTGTCGATCTTGGACTTACCATTTACGGATGTATGACAAAACCGGATGCAGAGAGTTACGAGACTGATCTAAAATGCGAAGAAAAAACTGAAAGAACTGGGATATGTTTGAGTGTATTCGCAAATGTTCGGGGGATACTTTGAATCTTCATGTCGAAGTCATCGAACTCTGTGCACTTGTTATTCGTGCGTAAGGCCGTGATTATACAGAGAGCGGCGAGCGGCGAGCGGCGAGCGGCGAGCGGCGAGCGGCAACAGCTGCGAAACAAGTGACGACAAAGCGGCAGAAAATATATGAGATAAGCTTAAACGTTATTCTCAGTTATTATTAATAGAAATTGAAAAAATTGCAGTGTTTGTGTCAAAAAGCGCAACTATTCTTGTACGCGTTGAAGCCGTGTTGTCGCCAGACAAAGGTTCAGTTTCGGGTTCCATATCCTGAAATATTAGCTCTAGTTGGCTCTGTGCCCTGATATATTTACAAACCCTGGTTTAATCCATCTTTTAATCGCACGGAGTGAAGTTTCAGACGAGCTGTCCACGATTACCTGGACGAATAAAAGTTTTGTCCAGCAAGAAGACTTATGTTTTCTTCGTCAATTCCAACTATTGCTTTGTTCCTCCGATTTCGACTGAACTTTTCTCCATCCACGAAACTAATAACTGTCGGTAAAGTTGACGCAACGACTTCTCGTTTATATATAGATATATTCGATTCATTTTCTAAAAGAACTTGTCATGGTCCGAGCAGCAGGTGGTACCCAATAACGCGGCAAACGTTTCGAATGGAAAGGCGTGATTGTTCGATACAAGAATTTTTGCATACGCTCATCTTTACATTCTGTTGTATTTGAATACGGCTTTTCTCGCGATTTTTAACATACGATGTTGCATGGCACGAGAATGTTAAATTTTCTCCGCCAAATTTCACTTGCTTCCCACATTTTGCGCGATTTACAGCACTGTGAAATTCATACGACTTCGTTTTACGCACTGTATAATTAGAAAACACACTGTACATAACACGAGTTACTTTATTCCAGTCGACGCTGATACTGGTAACTCACTGATAGTACACCCGATAGTGGTAATGATAAATGACGAGCCAGAATGGTAACCAGAACAGAATATGATTGTAAATACAAAACAGACTGGTGAAACGTCTTGTCCGTGGCTGTTTGTTTACCCATTGTAGAGTCGATCGCATCGACTATATTTTTTTATTGCACCTGCATTTATTATTTTGTCACAAGCCGAATACATCGCGCAAAAAGGTTACTTCGGAATGATGAAGATATCTAACAATTGAAACTAACAGAAAAGAAAAAAGAAAACAGAAAAAAGAAAAAAGAAAAAAGAAAAAAGAAAAAAGAAAAGAAAAGAAAAGAAAAGAAAAGAAAAGAAAAGAAAGGAAAAAGAGGAAGAAATCCCGCGGTTGATAATGGTCATCGGTAACCAAAAAATTGTCATCGTTTACAATGGTGGTTATTCGTGACCAGAATATTTAAAAATTAATATTCCTTAATCGTTTGATTCTTCGTTAAAATTCTTTAAGATTAGGCGATCGCTTGCATTTAGACAAAAGTTGTCTACGAAGAGATAACTTTGAAATATTACAAATAACCGTTGCTTTTTATCCCTGGTCAGCATAGAGAACGAAACAGACGAAATTCCAATCGCCAATGTTAACCAAAAATGGCAAGATTCGAAAGCAAAATAGTTCCTTTTCGCAAAAAGCAATTTACGTGAAAAAGCCTGTACGATCGATATAGTATATCGAACGGAAAGCTCGGTACCACGTCGACATCGGAGCCTGAAAGAGCAAGTGGCGAGAAGTAAGAGCAAAAGTACGTAGCTTCTGCGAGGTCCCGCAGCGCGACATAAGGCCAGGCCACGCACTCGCAGGCGTAAATAGGTGGGTGGTTGGGTAGGTAAGAAGGATAGCCGTAAGAAGGTGACCAACACACTGTCACTCGTAGCCATCGCATCCACGCGTTTCTATATGTGCAGCTACACGCAAAGCCTAAGAGTAAGAAAGAGTGAGGGTAACCTCTCCGTGGAACTGGCTGTGTTAAGAGGTCTCTCCTGTCGCAGGTAAAACGCTGCCTCTGGAAAGTGAGTTCAGTCGTGTCCGCGCGATCGTGTTGCACGATATTAACCTGCGCGTGCAAACTCTCGAATTCAGGAGCGTACCGTTCGCTCCGGGAGCCTCGCGAGTGCTACACAACCGCATCCTTGCACGCTGCCAACGACCAGCTAGACAAGGTACGAGTAAACTACCTGTTACGCTTCCTATATACACACGCAACAGTTTCGCGATTCCTTACACGTTTCCCATTTTCAACTGTGGTAACGCCATTAGTGGTTTCTTCGCAGTTTCTTCGCAGTTTCTTCGCAGTTTCTTCGCAGTTTCTTCGCAGTTTCTTCGCCCATTTGTTCGACTTTGTTCGACTTTGTTCGACCTTGTACGACGTGATACACCATAGTGATGGGGATTATAGCGTGGATCTATACGACTAATCGATAGATTTTTATATAGTTATAGGCGTTAGTGGTTAGAAGGAGGGCAAAGTATACGTAGAAATGCGTAAAATTGGTATATTCGACCTCGACACGGCTGCCTGCACACGCCGATTTGATTTGTCGCTGTGGAAAACGGCAGGCTCGTCCTTGCGGATGACAGCATCGACGACGACACCCACGTACGATCGAAAACCCTACGCATACTACTCGTCGAAAGTTTCGTGAATTCCTAGTGACACTCGACACGATCGCCTCCGCACGATCATTCGCCTCCTCCTCTTTCTCTGTAATTTTCCACCAGCGACAATCCTATACCTTCCACGAAGCTCGAAGATTTTTAGTTTTCACTTTCTTAAAAAAAAAAACAAGCTAATCTTCCTTCGCATAATTTAATATTTGCGTGAAACGAGCGAAATTTGCTTCAACTATGCAAGTATCTACCGTCGATAACCCAGCCTATTCGTCGATTCGTAATATCGTCGATATGAAAATATATCAGGAAATGTAAACGGTAAGCGGAATATTTCAAGAAGAATAAAGTACGAGCAAAGTTATTCGCGCGTAGCGATTAATTACTTTCACTGTCGACTCGATCGTTTACGGAGAGGTCGTGCAACGTGGAAAAACGATCCGGTTGCTCCGACACTGGCTCGTACTCGTAACCGAGCCGACAAATAATATGTGTGCGTGTCCTCGGATATTATACGCGGAGAGGTCCGCAGCAGAGGTTTCGCAGCTTCTACATTTCGGCCGCAAAACGACGAAACCGCGCGGATAAACGAGCCGACCGAGTCTGGGTTCCGCCCCCCGTCGAAAACCGGTCCTGCTCGTGGCCGCTAGCCGATTTTGCCTGACGAACACATGCGGTCGCCATCTTGGATCGGCCGGGGATGACGTCATTGGTACAAGGCACGGCCGCTTGCTCAATTCTAGCTCCAGCTAGAGATGGAAACGGAGGCCGCGGCCAATAGTGACGCTTCGTTGAACGGGCCTTGATATTTCGCCTTTCGATTTTATTCATCTTTTGCAGTTTTATTGCCGAGGAGGATTTACAGCCAGAGACAAAAGCATTTATACGAGTCCGAGTCAACTCTAGACCAAATACGCTCCGCAACAAAAACATACCATACTCTGTCTATCTAAATTTAATGTTTCTGCAACTTGTACGTGATAAAACCGTTCAATTTTAATGCTCGATGATTCTTATTATGTAGTTTTCTTTGATTTTTATTATTCATTAGTATTATGCATAGTTTGATTTTACTATAGAAAACTAAACGAAAGAGCCACGTTATTTTCAACAGTGTCTGCTCCCTTCCTTGCTCCGTACGATTGCCAACATATGCTTTGCAAGCGATATAGTTTGTTTTTTAATATATCTGGAACAACGATTTGCTTATTTTATTCGATACAGTTTCTTTTTTTTTTTTTTTGTTTTTTTTAACACTGTCGACACTTTCGAATTGCCTTGCATACTCGTATAAAGGTCTCTTATTAACTTTCCCGAACAATTTCCCATTATAATAAGATCAAGTAGTCTCGTTGGCCGTACCAAAATAACGTACCGAAATATTCCTTTTTGTCAAAGTAGTCTCTTACACGTTTTGTTATCCACCTACGTTGCCCCGTTGGAATATTACATTTTCACAAACGATTGTGGGTTTACGATCACTTGTTTGTTCATCTATTAAATCAATCTATTTCCGACTATCTAATCGTCTGTTTATATATCTTATTTTAGTTGCTCTGCAGTATCTAATTTCGGCCTAAATTGGCCATTTAATGCTTACTCTTCCTTTCCTAAGTCGTGGAAGTATGCAATACGAAAAACAATCTGGATCATCCTAAAAGAAGAATCATTTTCATAAAACGGTATAGCTCTACGTCATTTTCCATCGAGTAACATCCTCTAGCGCAAAGCATAAACGTTTTCGATGTGAGTTTGATGGTAAAAGGTGGTTTTCTTTTCCGCTTTTTCTGCTTTAAATATGAACGTTATTATGTAACGCATTGTTCCTTACGCATACATATATTTGTATGCGGAACGGTATGTCATACTGTCGAAAATGAATTTGACGCTTTTCTTAAAGTCGCACGTTCATCGTAACAATTTATTATTTTCGATTGACCAGTATCCTTCTGTTTACTACATTTTTCTGAGTTGTGTAATAAATCCCAAGTAATTTTTCGACTCTGATGTAAAATACCAATATGAAATATTTAACGCCGACTACTTTTCTCGCTTCGATGTTAGACCTGTTTGTATTTTGTCCTCGGTTACCGATTTTCCATGTCCTACGCCAAAATCTAAAATAAGCGAAAAAAAAGAGAGAAAGAAAGAAAACTAATACCCCCAAGTTTCACGGTTTACTGCCGATATTCTCATACAAATTGAAATAATTCCCCAACTGTTTATAAAACGCCAAAGAAAGTTTTATTAGTGGGATCTAACGGTATATGTATTTTCGCCGTTTATACGTACAAACGTATAAATATATGTACGTATTTTAAATATTTGTAATCCTATGTTGAACTTGAAGCGCATTCGCGTTTAATAAAGTAAAATTTAATAAAGTAAAATAAATGTTCTCTGTAGGAGAACCTAATTTGGAAGGAACGTAGATGACAGAGACAGCGCGTGCACATAAAATTTGCGAACAGTAAAAGTTAGATATTATCCTTTCTACAATCTTACTTTTGCAGAATTTGCAGTTATTGTTTATTAGAATATTTTCGATTCTGTTTTGGTGTGTGTAGTGTATTAAATTGTAATATTTGCGACCGATTTGTAAAATGTTATCGAAAATTTATTAGTAATTGAAACTTGAATTAATAACCAGCTAATGATTAATTATTGTTTGTTTCTACACGTTGAATTACCATGCAGATGGTAATCGTGATCGTGCACAATACCGAATAACGATCGAACAATGGTGCATTGCACAAGATCTTACGCCTGTGCATTTTCTGCAATTTCAGTCTGTATCACATAGCAAGAATTCCTTCTTTACCGTTTCTATCATATAGTATTAATAATTTATAGTGTTAATAATTCGTCGTATTTTTGGAAGATTGTCCGATAGTTGAAAGAAGAAAGGAAAATTAAACGATAATTTACGTATTCCGCCAGATATTGTCCATTGATCTAGATTAGAATCGGCCGTAAACGATTATAACGATCTTTTACTTTTACTTACAAATTTCATGCCTGAATTTTGCTTTTCTTTATACAAACGTGACAAATTTTCGCGCTTGAAGAACGATCCTTTTTAACAGAAAAAAAATGGTCACGAAAATATCTCGCATATCGATAACGATTCCTTTACATTACTCTTTTTAACAACATTTTTAATAATAGAAGAGTACGACTTGATCGAAACCGATTCAAAGAACGCGATAGAGTTAAGTAAAATATCGCATGATAAATTTCTCTTTTCTAATAAATTTTGGTATTGAATTATTAAAATCATAAGGGACAAAATTATTACTAAAATTATCATATCAAGCTATTTTCAACAACCTTTGACGCAACAACGTGGAAACCATAGTTAAGAAAGATTTATGAACGGTTTACAGAGTGTTCCGTTTGAGAGGTATTAAATATTTTAGTATTTGTCTTTGTGTACGGATTTCACTGCAAATAGATATACCGAGAATTTAGGTTAGGTTTTGCCATATTTCTGGTCTTACGTCAGATACGAAATAACGAGTTCCGTTTTCAAGGAGTATCTGTAGGTATGCACTTGTGCGTTATTCGTAGAAAACCTTCTTGTCTAATTCATCTCGATTTCTGTTCCGATTACTCTCAACAATGAAAACTAACGAACGTTTCATTAAATTATTTACATAATTAACATTTTAAGCGCACAGTTTATTCCGATGGTAATCTAAAGGTTAAAACGCATTTTGCACTTTACACGTAGAAAAGAGAGGACACTGTACGTATAGAGACGAGTGGAATATTACCTGTAACTGTTTGATTTTACTATTTTTTACCATTTCTTTACCACGCATACGCACATTTTACACAAATGCGCGCGCGCGCGCGCGCGCGCACACACACACGCGTAATGTAAAGTAAAGTAAAGTAACAAAGGTAAAGTAAGAAGCAAATAATAAACAGAAACGAATCAATTCTGTGCTTCCTGCAGCTTCCAACGTGAGATCACACACTTTAGTTTTTACAAGATTTTCACCTTTAAGAGACTTTTACTGCCATTCACTTACGTGTCAGCACGTGTTCTCTTCGCAGTTCTTCGAACCTTTCTAGATGTTTCCTACGCAATACCATGATCATACAAACAGCTCCCGACTCTCTTGCTAGAGAAAACCGTTGGAAAATTAAGTCGTGTCTAATCAACAAACGCGAAAGATCAACATGGAAGATGAACGAAATTGGCGTTCTTGAGAGACGGAGACGTAGAGCAGAGCGTCTTTGTCTCTGTCTGAGATGTCCATAGCGTGTCACGCATGCACAGAATCAGAATCTTCTTGCCCTCCGTGTTGATTTCTCTCACTTAGCGACGATTCAATTTTTCGGGCCGTTTCCGCCTACACCTCGATACAAGCGTGTATATCTGTAACGATAACAAAAGAATTTATTTTCATTTACAGAACAACGTATGTGGCGATTTATAGTTTAAAATTTAGATTGTTAATTTTGCTTATAAGAGAAAACATATCGCTATATATGTGTAACGTGTTTGCAGATAAATCTACGAAGCAATTGATATTTAAAAATTCACGTTTTAGATTTCATATACCTATCGTATACTATCGTGCAAAACTTAATGAATAATTTGTCCGACATTGTCGTCTTTGCTACTTACTTAAACGTGGTAGGTAAATGGATTTTTTGAAATTTACAAAAATTTCTAGCTACGCACGCTTAGCTGTATACTACACGGCAAGTTGTTTCGCGTTCGTACTGTGACAGTGGTCTTAAACGATCTTCTCAGGATCTAAATCGCGTAGTAATTATCTCTACCGTGTTAAGCGCAACTTTCGCTCGAGTCAAATCATTGCTGCTGGGTAGTACAAAGTAGTACTATAGACAGTTTATCTATATGTGTATTAAATAAGAGAGTCGTATCTGCATTGAAATCGAAGATATAACAGTTTAAATTTGGAACGTATGCGAAATCGATGCCTGATCGTTAAATAAAAGTAAAAGCCATTTTCAAAAAAATTAATGGGTTATTGGTCGTGCCACGGTTATATGCGAAAACAAGTTGACTTTAGTTCCCTGCCGAGGCAAGATCCGGGTCAGTTGCAGGAATCGTAATAGGTTGCACCGAATTGATACATTCGTCTTCTTTAAAACGGGCATCATTCTGTTATACCGTTATATCTATGATCAGAATTTTCCGTAAATAATAGTAATAGTGAAATCGTATCGAATCGCTATGTATCCTTCCACAAAACAAGACTCGATGACGGAAAATTCCCAACTGTAAATTATGACATCTCTACCGGTGATACAATACCGTATCGCTTATTCATTATATCTCATTTATCTACGTTGCACGTTACGTTTGATTTATTTTCCTATCTGTTACGTAAAAATGGTGAAAATAATGAGATTTCCGAGTCTCTTATAGAGCCTCTTCTTTGTAGACCGTAGGAAGAACTATCGTTAACAAGTTACATAAATCCTTTCGTGGCACATTTCGATCGATTCGCAGCGTGGATCGTGCAAGGGCACGGGCGCATACACGAGCCGGAGTTTCGCTTGTGCGTGGCTAGTGAAAGTAGAGTGTTTGCGCAACAAGGCGACGTTGTCTCCTTCGGATACTGGTTCGACTTTAAAGGCTCGATGCCTGTCTGTCTCCTAGACTTTCAACCGTCCCAGCTGTTAACGACATCGTTCTCGTTGCACACGCCTGCTTTTGTTTTTCCCCTTCGCGTCGACAGTTTCTTGCAGTCCGTTTCCTCCTTCTTTGCATATCATCGTAGAACTCGCGTCATCTTCCTACTGTATTCGTAAAGACGGTTTAACATAACCTAATAAAGAGGCCTCAAGAACGTTCGAGCGCAGAAAAGAAAGACGCAAGGGAAGGCAAAAAAAAAGAAAAGATATACGATTGAATTTGCAGATCTTTCTGAAATAGTACGATTGAATGATAGCTCGATTATTAGGATTACGTATAATCCTGGTGAGCAATAGGAGAGGACATCACTCGCGGTACGCCCTAATATTATATGCGATATTAGAACATTTCATTATCCGCACGTTCTCCGCTGTCTAAATAATACTATCTAAATAAAAACTGAGAAAGAGTTACAACGGAATGAATATCGAGGACTGGACGATATGTATCGAGCTCGCGTTACGTACCACTGAGAAGAGAGAATCGTAGAATAGGTGTGTCGCGACATTCCTCGTTGGAATCACTGATTACGAACACGTACGCGTCTTCTACACGAAAACTGCGTGTATGTACGTATATTGTACATAATACAGGCTCGACAGCTCCGTCCGATTCATTCACTTGGAACGTGATCAGCAAGATGATTTCGTTCTATCCACTTGCGTGCACTTACGATCGGTCAGCACTTTTCGTTCGAACGACCGTCCCTGCGATTATATTTAAGTACACCGTGACTCACGAAACTTTATGCATATGTATACAGAGTGTCCCGCCAACTTTATCCACCTGAAGTATCTTTGTTATTTCAAACAATACGTTTCGAATAACGATTAGAGGATTTAAAGGAATACACAACGTGGTAGTAGCGGTCTCTTGACAAGTGGATGCGTTATTATTACAAGTTATAATTTAAATATATATATATATATATAAATATATATATATATATATCTATGTAATGGCAAAAATTGTTATTTTCCTGGTAATTGGGAAAGTACGCAGTGAAAGTAGTCGTATACTCTCGATCAATGTACCGAATGAGTAGCGCACTCGTGGAAACATCCAAATATTTCTGTCTACGTAAATATCGTCTCACGATCGAGACATTGCTGTCTGTCGTAAGCAGCAGATATCGCCGTTACAAGTATCCAGAGCCAAATTAAAACGAGGAATTCTCAATCTACGTATCCTTGTGCATCTGAACGGGGCGACTGCTCGAGGAAATCGCCGGCGGTCTACGTGAATGAGGTTTGCGAGATCCGCAGTGTGAGAAATTTGGCTAAGAGACAAGGCCGTTGTCGACAATTTATCGAGCGAAGTTGTTTCGGAAAAATGGCTGGACAACGCGAACGTGAATTCTCTCTACGGCATTCGTATATTCTATCAGTGCCGCATAAAAAATTCTTTTGATCGTTTTTCAGATGCTGTCGAGGTTGCTGGTCGTATTCTGGATGGCACTTCCTCTAGCGCTATCTCAGAGTAATTATGCGTCACAGGGAAACAGTATCGAGTATCAGCCTGGTTTGCCTCCCAGCACAGTGTTAAATGGAAAAGTAACGAAATTGGACGACATCTCGTCGATGATATTTCTGAACCGCACAAAGGCCTACCTGAATTGCAGTCAAGGGAGCATGCAGGTGGAACTGAAATTCGAGGAACCGTTTTACGGGGTCGCGTACGCTGATTTCGATCGAAACAGTGCCTGCATATTCAAAGGACGCGGATCGAACAGCGCCAAGCTGGAATTACCTCTAAAAGGTACGTGGATTGCCTTCGTCGTTCTATCTGTTTTACTTTCGCTACTTCCTAGTCTCTGGCAACGACGAGCTCAAGTACGAGGCAACGAAGCTTCCAACATTGACCGACTCTAGACTCGAACCTATCGTAAGAATTTCGAAGAAAAGGCACTATCGCCGATGCATCGGATTTGGGCTAGTCTCTTCGATACGGTCGCCGCGAGGTGGCTGGCAGCGGTTGCGCGAAATAATAACAATATTGATTATACGAGTAATAAGCCCAACGAATAATTAATATTACTTGGTTGATATTACTTGATCATATAAGAATCTTACGCGAGCTAGCTCGCCTCGGCCTGATGATGATGAAAAGAACTGATTCGAATCCAAGACGTCGATGATCTCTATCTACGCTCGGGAACGAAGATGAGTCGCTTCTTTGCTTCTGGAATAAGTACTCTTCGTTTGGTAGATGCGTCGTCGCATAATAATTAACCGAAATAAAGTAAACGTATGTTTATTTGCGACTTGTCTGCGCATAACGCAACGTAACGCGTACAGGGAGTAACAAAATTATTTGCCATGGCTTTGGCAGGTGAGCGCACACCTCTGGACATGTGCAAAATTCGCCTTCGTCTTGAAATTCAAGGTCAAATTTTTGTATCGCGTCGTATCTTTTACTCGTCAAGGAGGATGAAAAGTGGATAATCTGCGCCAGGGCTTGTAACAAGGTTCGTAACAAGAACGCGCATTTGCATACAATCACCGGCTTTTATAGACCTTTCGGAGACCAGCTCCGAACCAATTAGCGCTCGGTTGCCGCTCGGTTGCCGCTCGGTTGCCGCTCGGTTGCCGCTCGGTTGCCGCTCGGTTGCCGCTCGGTTGCCGCTCGTTTAACTGCTACGGTCGGTTTTTGTGGTCGCGCCAGGGTACACGAGGAGACGCAGGCAAGTTGCGCGCTGTCGCATGATCGAATCGCAGGTTGTAGAAAATTTGGAAATCGTTACAATGCTTCTCAACGCGGTCTAACAGTCTCGATGGTCGTTAATGTTGCAGGATGCGGCACGAGGCAGGATCCTCAACGCGTGTTCACGAACAACGTTGTCGTTCGCTTCCATCCTGGCCTGGAAATGGACGGGGACGAAGTTATTACGATAGTTTGCAGGTATCCTCCGCCTGTGGCACCTGCACCGCCGGCTCCTCCGGCTAGCATGTGAGTTTACTCCCTCGCCGTTCTCAATTATCGTCTTTCTCTTTTTCCACGCGTTTTGACCAAAAATATGTTTGATGGTTTTAAGTTAATAAACCGCGAAACTCGGAAGAGCTCGATCCGAATGCGAAATCTCGGCTACCCGCGCATCCCGCGCAGCCCGCGCAGCCCGCGCAGCCCGCGCAGCCCGCGCCAGAAATCGAAATACAAGTAGTTTTCCAGGATTTGTTCGCCGTGCGTTTAGGTACGTTATTTCGCGGCTGTAATTGGAATTCGCGGAAACTGGTTCTCCGGATTTCTTTCCTCGGTCAAAGTTCTCTTCTTTGTGAAATAACAATTACGAGAAGAATCGTTTAATTCTCGCAGAATTCGTTAAACCATGGCAGGGTACAGACGAAGAGAGTATCGGTATACGGGTGTGTAGGTATCTAGCCAGCTTGGCGGTGATTCGCAGCCTCGTGTTCGCTCAACAATTCGTTACGATCACCTTTTATTCATCGATCCACCGTTCGATTATCCACCCTGACATTTTAAAAGTTGCAAATACCGCACTACTACCGGCGTAATTGAAAAATATCCGATGAAAAGAAAATGATCTTTGTCCATAGTTTGGCTACCCCGGCGCCAGTCCCGCCATCCGAACCACCGTTGAAAGGATTTCAGATTCTGCTCATCATCTGCGCGATCCTGTTCCTTTCGTTGCTGTTGCTTGGCCTCGGTTGTTCGTACATGTGCTTGAAACGACGAAACGTTCGCGTGATCCACCGACATCCGTTCGGAAGTGGCTCGGGCTCGGAAATAACAAAACTCTCCACTTCTTCCCTGAGCAACATCACCATGTTCGAGGGCTTGAAGATACCTAGGGCTCACGCTCTTCTACATGCACCTCCGTCCACCACCGGTAGCGATGCCAACCTGATGATCGACCACTCGTTACCCAGCGATTATCCGAGCGAGAGCTCCGAGGTAAGTTGTTTCATATGGAAGATGAATAATTCAGAGAAATTGATTGACTTTCGAATAACGATTTGCGCGAGTTTCGATAGACGCTGAATGACGGTAGACGAATAGACGTTAAATGCTGAAAGTTTAAAAGGGCTGAAGAATAGCGCGATTGAAAAGAAACACGACATCGGTCGATGCAACCATCCAACTCTTTCGTTTCACATTTCTCTCGAATAAAACTTTTACCAAAGTAATCGCGATTGTTCGTCTGATTTTCAAATAAGATCAAACGCGATATAATTTCCGGCATAGTTACAGCGGACTAAGTATACGTGTAAACGTGAGTTCACGTATATCGTGTTTGGTCTTGTTGTTTTAATCAGAAAAATCCCACGAATACGTTAGTAAAGGCTTAATTTGAAGAATTAAAAAGTGTCCATTGTTATATCAGTATCGTGTCTCGTGGACATTCGAAACCGAACTGTTCGCGCTGTGGTAAACGTAACACTGAGATCCCTCGATACGAGAGACATTTACGAGCAACGTTGAATATGGCAATCGTCGCATGGTTGCGCTACTTTATACAGTCGATCAATGTGGCTTTTCAACGGCTCAAATATCGACGATAAGCATCGCTTCGGTACGATAGCTAGGTCAGACCACACGATGCAAAACGATCAACATCTTCGAGATATCACGTAAAAAGTTCTTCCTCTATTTTATATTATCTATATTATTACATTATATTATTACAAGTGTAGTTATCTCTGGCAAAGACGCGAAACTGTGAAAACTTATTCATCAGCCCGATATTCTATGCACGTGTAAAAATATTCTATTACTATATTATATGTCGCAATATGTAAGCAATATGTAAGTGTACACGTATAGATACAAGTACACACACACACACACACACGCGTGCGTATATACGTATAAATAAAGTTGCTAATATAATCACCTCGTGTTAATCATTCTAATTACTAAATTATCTCGAGAACTTTTAATTCGACGAAATGTTACCTCAGAATTAATGGAAAGTGCGTTTCTGTTTACAGGTGGACGAAGAGCCTTCTCTCCCAGTTTCATCCGCCGGCTCCTACGACAACAAAGCCTTTGTTCACCACGAAACTCATCAACGCCAAGAAATTCGTACCACCAGCTCCCTCTATTCCGAGACAGTTGCCGCAGAGGTGGAAACGTCTTCCATGACAGCGGCAAACGCTTCGCGCACCGCAGTTCCTCGCCACATGGTAGCCATGCCGATCGAACCCAAGTTCGACGTTCAAATGCGAGTGAAGCGAGCGCCACCTCCTCCGCCCAGTCCCCTACCCTCGGAATCCGACATAGCAAGCGTTGCTCTGGAAAGAAATCTGACCACGATTCTCGAAAAGGAAGAATCTAGCCTCACGCGCAGTCTTGACAGTCCTCCAGCCAGGATGACTACGTTCTCTTACGTTCCGGAGCTCCACGGGCCTCCAGGAGGCGCTCCACCCACGTCCAGCATCTCCAGGCAACAAACGCCTCCAGTCTACTCGAGAATCTTGAGGAAGCAGGCCGAGAGGGACACCACGACCAGCACTGGCATCGTTCAGGAACGAATTCCGTCGCCTTCTCCCATAGAACAGCCCCCTCTGCAACACCATGAAATTCGCAGACCCCGATCCTTGACTTCCTTGAACACCGAACTAACCGAGACACGTTCTCTAACCGAAGTGACCGATCATACGCATGCCAAGTACAGAGTGGCTAGTATCCTAGCTCCGACTCCACCGCCACCTCCTCCGATTGTTCCAACAGTCACTACCACCCACACGGCTGTTCAGCATCGTGAACATCGGCTGTTCCGCGAGGAAGTGACAGAGCCATTGGTGGAGCCGCAGGTTGTCGCCCCTAGGCGCCCAGAGATAACCACGCACGAAGTGGATGATGTGTTTTTGAAGACAGTGACGGAGAAGAAGACTATCGAAGATGTGGAACGTCACCGTCGCCAGGTGACCGAGTACAGAACTAAACCACCACCTGCGGATCCTAAGTGGGACGTTACTATCAGGAACTATCCTAAAGAGAATCTCCCACCGCCTCCTCCAGAATGGGAAAACTTCTCCGATGTTAGTTCCAACTCGAATCTGACGATTACCAATGAGCCAACAACGGGCAGTCAGATGGACGGGCCAGCCGATGAAGAACTGGACATCAATATAGAGCCTACGTATACCGCTAGAGCCGAGATTCCTTGCAGACCACCTCCAGTGACCCATCGTCGTTCAGTCGATGAAACAGACACCGATTGGTTCTCCAGACTATCTCGTGTCTTGGACCCCCGTTATGCCTCCGAATTGACTGACGGAGAACGAGCAAAGTGGCGCGAGATAATCACCACGGATAGTACTTTACGGACCCTGTTGACAGAAGCGGTGGTTAAAGAGGACTACGAATCAATACGAAAAGATGCCAGATACGCTCATCTATTCCCTTCGGCAAAGTGGGACGTGATCATCCGAATCTTGGGCCCTCCTGTAACACAGCCGGGTTCCGCTTCGTGCTCCACCCATGGGAAGAACCATGGGCAGCGATATAAGAGGTCCAAGTCCTCCGAATGGGATACCAGATCGAGAAGATCGTCCTTGCCTACTTTGTACGAGTACGAGAGCGACGGAGGTAGTTCTGCTCATACTCAGAGCCACAGACTGCATGTATCACAGTCTACCGCGGCGATGAGTCAGTCGAATCGTTTACGTCGACTGGCATCGAGTAACAGAGGAACGGGCGGCGTTAGCGAGGCGGACGTTAGGTCCATGTCGGAGATGACGGTGAGAGACTTTGCCAGAGTGGACAGAGACGACTTGACGAGTTTGAGTTCGTTCGAGGGGGCAGATTCGCTGGTGAGATCCTTGAGTCAGCCAAGTTTGGCCAGAAGCGGTTCGGAATTTACCGAACACTGGGGAATTCCCTCGGGCATGCTGGATCTCCCGCCTTGGACAGCGGAGGAGGAGGAGGAGGAGGAGGAGGAGGAGGAGGAGGAGGAGGAGGGAACTAGCTCTGTGGAAACGACACCTAGAGCGGTGAGAAGAAACGATCATCTGGAGGTGCTGGCGTCGTTCGACGATCATAGACAGGGATCGTCCACCACTAGATCGAGTCGGTACATGGAGAGGGAAGTGAACAGCGTGCACGTGACCGAGAGTCAGAGGAGCTCCAACTGGTTCCACGATGATTCTGAGCCAGAGATGCAGATATGAAGCTGAGATCGAGAGAAGCCGTCTTCGTGTTCCATTCTCTCCAGCGTCTTTCCTTGAGTTTTTATAAAATCGAGTTGTTGCGAGATGGGTTGTTACACACGATCATTACGGCAGAGGTTATGAGTATTATGCGGATCAAGGTTATCGTGGAAAAATCAAGCTGGTTCGAGCAAGTGTAGTATTATGAGAGGATAATGAAGGAAATAGAAGGCAGATACGCTATTATTTATAAGTATTTGGATGGCTTGGTGCAATTGAATTCTTCACAGTTTTACCAACTCGTTGTTTATTTCTAACGAATGATCGATACTTTGCCATATCCTGTATAAACTCGTAAAAATACCTTTAATTTTAATCGTTCTAAAAATCCTTTTCACCCGTTGATCTCAAACGTCTACACGCGTGTGCTGCTCTGTTATTGCTCTTTTATTCGAACAAACTATTATTAACTGATATTAACTATTTTTTTTTTTTTTCATTCGTATCTACCAATTGCATACGACTACTCGGATAAAAAAATGGCTTTTATCCGAGACACATTTTACGCTTTCGCGATAGTGCGAACGTGACCAAATACTTATGGAAGATGGCGTATACTCTAGAAATATTAGATCACAGGGGCCGAATCGAAGATTGAGAAGATATCTGAATTAAGCTTCGTTGAGGTTAGTTAAGTTTCTGTTAACAGCTTTATAAGTGGAATGTCCTATGTGCGTCCGACTCGGGCGTCTGCGTCAGAAGCGGCCTTAACGTCGTATCATAGGTTTGGGACAATCGCAAAGGGCTGTGGTATCGCAGCGATATCGCGTCTCTCGTGTGCATCGGTTCTGACCACGCCCCAGCTGCGACACAACACACGGTCGTGTTCGCCTCTATATCTATACAGATTTCTTCAAATTGACGATAACTTTCGACGAACGTTGCATTATTCTCCTATTTTTGTACCTCTTTGTTGATTGTACCGTTTAAGATATCTGTTCTTAATTTCGTGCTGTCCAGAACGATTAAACTTTCACTGCCTTCTCGCATTTGGTAGATCGAAGACGTAATTCTTTACGAATTCTTTACGAATTCTTTACGAATTCTTTACGAATTCTTTACGAATTCTTTACGATTACGAATATCGAGAGATTTTCGAACGAGCGTTCGCGCGTTTGCGACTCAATGCGTTGACTGTCAGATCGAGCATGAACACCTGAGTTTTTAAATTGAATTACCAATTTAAATCGAGACAACGGAAGAAATTATTATCCGTACAATAAATCGACCGTGAAAGAAAATTATTATTGCCGTTTTGAAACGATTTGCCGAGATTAAATTTTTCTTGGTCATTTTAAATCTGGTTTAAATTTGAATCGTGAGTGGAATATATGTGGAAAGAATGTAAAAAGATCGGAAGGATGTGTTTAATATTAATAGTTAATTATTTATTTCTTGCCAGGCGTTGAGAAACGT
The DNA here is from genome assembly GCA_014737475.1 of Bombus confusus. Lineage (NCBI taxonomy): Eukaryota > Metazoa > Arthropoda > Insecta > Hymenoptera > Apidae > Bombus > Bombus confusus. The sequence goes on from JACXIV010000158.1 coordinate 60,970, forward strand.
TAATCTTGAAATTGAACAGTCGATACATTGAAGGAACAAGAGTTAGCCATTCTCTCCACTTGTCACTCGAATTCTGTAAATGGAAAAAATCGAGAAACGTCGAACAGGGTAAGAAAATTTGAGAATATTGGACGAGTGAAACTGTAGAATTTGGCGAAAGGAATAAAATCATGACGTAAGAATTAACCGGAAACAGGTTGAACAAACGAATCTACGACTAACCACGCAACAAATCCGCTTTCCTAACGATCGGTGGCGCATTTCGAGAACCTTTATAACCATTGAAAACCACCATGACCGTATTAACGATATTTAACACTTTTGCTACGCATCTATGTAAAACAATCGAATTATATTGAAAATTGGCAAATTTTCAAGAAACTTCTTCAAGAATATAAATTACTTTTTATTCCTGGAGAAGATTATTTTGCGAATAATAAAAAATATATCGAGCTTACAGAATAGCAGATATTCAATACGAATAAAATTAACTTATAAATTCATGAATCTTATGTAAAACCTAAGCTCTTTCCTTTTTTAGCTTCTACCTAGATCAAAGTCATAGGATACTCGCGCTCCACTTTTCTTCTTTTATCTTTATTAAAAACTAATGAAAACTTTCCTTTTTAGGACATATTTTCCTTCTTCGTTTTTTATCACGATATCGAAAACTATCAGATATTGCTTGTTCCGTTTAAATCAAGCACGATCTGTATCACAGCAACGATACAATTGCCAAAAAAGGCCTTTGTTTTGTAATTATTTTTGTTTGTAATTATGAAATCGGATTAACGGAGCTATCAAATTACACTCGTTTACTACAAAGAAACTGTAGTAGCTTTTCCGAATGGTTTCCGATTTTTATTGCTTTTACGCCGGTTTCTTGTCGCGCCAGTCGTATACTGCGCCTTTTACAGCGTTGGGTATACAAGTTTTCAAGCAGAAAAATATTACGCTATATATTACGCTGTAATAAAAATTACTCTCATTTTGGTCACAATTAGTAACGAACATAAGTTTTGAAATAACAACGATAACGATAACGATGACGATAATGACGATAATGACGACAACGACAACAACAACAACAACAACAACAACAACAACAACAGCAACAACAATTTTTTATAACATTCTATAATACGTACGTAATACGTACATGCCACTTGTGTGACCGTCGACGATGAAAATATATATTTATGCGGTGAAATTTCTTTCGAGATTGAGTGGAAAGTGCTCGATCGTTTGCAAGATGTAACAACGTCGTAAGATTAAGAGAGGGCCCACTTTCTACGCGAAACGGGTTGAAAAAGGTTTAACCGAAGAATACGCTCGCCTACTTAACGACAGTTTGGTACGATGAATCGCTGACAAGCGAAACGTATATATTTGTTATATTTCCGCAAAGAAGATTTGCAATACATTGTGACGCGGAAGGTAGAGGAATGCGATACAACTCGCGATATCCGAACATCTACTCCTCTCACGCAGTTCACCTACCCTTCAATGATATCTTGTCTTTATTACGATATAATGTGGCTATATACACTGCGTTGCTATATTCGCTTTAACCACGGACCTTCAACGTTTCAAGGCAATTTTCAGCATAAAATTGAAATAACATATCGCACGTATTAATAACGGTGGTTGTTTAGTTTCTCTCAACTTATGAAATTTCCTTCTAAAGGTAGGACGGTGATCAAACAGGTTGCAAATAGATTCGAAAGCTAACTAGGTCGACAAGAGAAAAAGCCAAGTATACATATACGTTGTAAAAGGTAAGTATAGATTTTACAGTTTACTAGAGACTTTATACTTTATATCTTTTTTTACAAAGATATTAAAGAAAAGAAGAATTATTCGATGTTAACGAGACGCAGAGCTCGATGCGTGCAACGATGCGACATGGCAGCAAAACGGTTATACAAAAATCGACTCTTTTTCAATGACCTCTTTTTATCGACTAATTGCTTCTTTCAAACTGCATCGTTGCGAACAATATATTAGGCTAAATCATTCGATAGATCGCTATTCGAGTATCTCCGTTCGGTGAATGGCGTGGCTGCAAATAGCTGCGAAATTGTGCGTCGGGAAATCGTTAGACGCAAGAGAGCCTGTGTATGCGTGCATTTTCAATTAACTGATTCTTTGATTAATTTCCTATGTTTGGAAGCCGGTAAAAGCAAGAGAATCTTTTATGCAAATCATCGCGGAACGCTATCAAGGAATTATACCAATTAATTTATTATTCTGACAGATAGATGATAGAACACTGATTCTACCGATATCATCGTGTATCGCATCTTGGCTGCAAGATATTCAGCGATAAAGCAAAGGACGTGAATTTTCATGTGCGAAAGGAGGAAGCGTTGACTCGATGCAAAACAACTAAAATTATCGTATTAAGTATAATTATAATTTTGTCGTTTAATCGCGAGAAGAGATCGTACGGAGAGAAGGAAATGTCACAAACAAAACAGACGTTAACCTAATAAGATATATTTTCATACTACGAAGAGAGCAGCGATCCAATACATCGGTAAAATATTATTCGAAAGAAATCACCGAGCGGAGATATGGATTCAAACCGATATTAGATAAAAATCAACGAACAGGAATTCAAGGAATACGAAAGATGAAAGAAGAAAGAGCAATTCGAAGAATATATGATATATATGCGCAAATCCATCGCGATCGTGCGACGGCGACCGAAGCACACCTAATTGCACTTGTACGTTCGAGATCCTATTTTCTCCATCCCTCATACCCATGCCCGTACCCGTGCCCGTGCCCGTGCCCGTACCCGTACCCGTACCCGTACCCGTATCCATACTCATACCCATATCCATATGCGTTCCTCGATATACCATAGACGCGCGTGTGCTCCTCCATCGAATGTATCCGACAAGTCCTCTGGCATCCAAAGTCCAGTTCCATTTGAGCAACGCAAGAATGCGGCAAGTGCGTTTAATCGTACGATTAGATAGGAAACAAGGATACGCAAGACGAAATACTCTGCGATATTTTCCATATACGTTAAACGGCTGTTTATCGAGAATAGAAGGTAGCATGGAAGCGTTGAGATCCTATGGTGGATCGATCCCGAATCAGCGAAGCGCGTAAGTAGTTGAAAAGAGGGTATCGGCCGGGGGAAAACGTCCGATGATCGGATGATCGTACAAGAGAAGCAAGGAGAGTGGGGCTGGCAAGGCACGACGCTCGCGGCCAGTTATAGTGGCGAACCACGCTGCACAGAGTGGGGTTGGAAGGTGGCGCAGTCATTTATGGTTGCCGGTTCATCCGACGCGACGGATCAGTTGCTCGTCCGACCAACAACGACAAAAACCTCGAGCGAATCGAACGTACGACGAGCTGCTGCCGGCTCTGATTCGACGTCGTCACGCCGTACCATCGTCGCGAGACGGACCGAGAACGTTCGTGAAATTCTTCGTTCGGGGAAGAGCGATTAATCGTTGCAGAGTCGATAGCTGGTCCGAGTTATTCTACAACCGATTTTGAAAAGCAGAGAAACTCGAAGAGGAGAATGTTTGGTAGACGGCGTTCGATTTTATAGACAGAAAAAGAAAATTCAATATTGAATTCAATATTGATTCGTATGATTGGCGGTGTTTTTAAGTTAGTCTGTAATCGGCAACTCGCTTTTGCAATGAAGAGAAGGATCGTTTTTCGAGAAAGATATTGCAAGAAGAGAGGATTTATTCCAAGATATTGGACTTGAAGGCGGCAAAGTGTAGAATCTGAAGAATATTTTCAAAAGTAGCAAAAGTATATCTATGCAGTAAATCGTCAAATATAAATTTCACGAAATTCGATGCTGAATCGAGGATTTCGACAAATGATCGGAGACTTGCTGCTGTTGCAAAGTTGTTCCGCGATACTATAGACCGATATTTGCGGAAAGTTCTTGAACAAAGATGATATTGGATTTCCGGATAGAAACGTAAAAAGAAGCATCTTCTTAAAGATAAAAATGTAGGATACATTTATCGAAGTTGGATATTGAATCACAAATTGCAAAGTTATCTTGTAATCAAGATCGACTCGCTTCTGCAAAGGGAAAATATACGCGAAAATATTACGTTATTATTATCACTAATATTAGTTTGATGAGAGACGAAGTGATGTGAAAAATCGCTTCGGAAGTACGAATGTGGCGAATCGAAGACAAAATTATTCGAGGTTCGATGATGTTTCTACAAGGGATACAAATATTCCGTGGTCATAGATTTGCTTTTGCAAAGAATTCGAGCAAGAAAATTGACAATCGATCGTTCGAAATAACAAAGTGTTTACTGGAAAACGTTGAATTTCAAGGCGTAGAATAGTGATTTGACGGGTTTCTGCGAAAATAGAAACACACACACACACACACGCGCACACACACACACACACACACACACACACACACACACACACACACACATATATACTTACATTCGAACAAGTGAATCGAACACGAACGCTGGATGAATGAGTGGAGACGCGATAGCGATCAGTAAGTAACTGTATTCCGTAAAGAATTCAAGAAAGAAGAAACGTTCGATCCGAGTTGAGTTTGAGAAGGCAGAGTGACATTTGCACGTAGAATTTCGAGAGAAAGTAAATTGACGATACGGAACAAACGTTCGTTTCTTAATGGTACCTTGTATATAAGTGAGAAAAAAATCTACAAGATGCTTTGAATTCACGCACGCTGTTCCGAAGAATATCAGTTTATAACGTAGGATAGAATAATCGAAGAACGTTGTGAAAAACCACTGTTGTTCGGGTCCACTGACCTGATATCTTGGTTTACCTGATAACGCTTGGTTTCACCATAAGAATAGTCATGAGAATAGTCCTTTGATGACCATTCTCTATGAATTGCGGTGCAAGGAACTGTCGAAGCAAGTTGTATCATCGAGGAAAAGACCGATGGAAGCGAGTCTTTGGAAAGTACGGAGGCACCATCGCCTTTGAACGGCAGGCAATTGGACGTAACATTTCAAGAAGAATTCGACAGTTAGCCAGCGACGGAAGCTTCTTCTGGCGATACTTTGTAAACGGGCCGTTGAAGAATTTGCAGCAATACCTTTGAAGGTACTTGTCTCTGTGTCGGAACGCACAGCTCTTCAAGTTCCCGATTAATTGTATTATTTAAATTCACTGTGAAACCGTCTTCAAAGCCGTTTATTCGAAAATCAAAGTACATGGATGATGGTGAAATGGTTTGAAGAACGTCTATCTGTTTTCTGGAGTAAAGCAGCTAAACGAAATTTAAAGAAATGGAAATTTCTACAAGATTTCTATAAGATTTCGATCGTATCGATCGGCGAAATAATATAAAAGTGGAGGAAATAAGATTAGTAAAAAGATACTTTAAGATAAGCCGCCGGGCCGACGATCGAGACGCGTGTGTGTGTGAAAATTACATAAAATTCCAAGCCTAAGAGCGACGATGCTGAAACGATCGTAAAACAATTTCGTTGTCTATGTTATT
>JACXIV010000158.1:66515-77258 GCA_014737475.1 Bombus confusus
TTGAGTAATTTCCTGTAAAAAAAACTCCTCTCTCCGAGGAATCATCTTCAAAGGAAGTTAAATCGTTGATCGGATAAGTGACGTTACCTTGGAAATACTCTTCCGATATAGATATACGTACGTTGTTAGAGCCAAACATCGAAATTTCTTTGATCGATGCTTTTTACGAAAAAAATCGTTGACAGATTGGATACTCGAAAGAATGCGAGAGAGTTGCCGCTTAAGAAGGGAATCTTCGTATCAGCGATGAGTTCTTTGAAGAGATCGACAAACCAATCGACGAGGGAGGGTGCAACAGGCAGGAGACACGCGCTCACCGGAGGTAGCTCCAAGAGTCTGAGAAACGTTGTCCACGCGACCACCGCCGCGCCTGGCTCGCCGCTTCGATACAGAACCAAATACGAGTTGCGGAGCATCAGTTTGGAGGGCACCAAGGTTTTACCATGGACTGCACGGTGAGTGGATTATAATTGGAAAATATTAGATTTTTCGTTGTTTAAGTTGACGCCAGTGCTTGAATTTTACGTTCAGAGCGAAACCCTCTCGCGTAAGAGTTTAACGATATTGTCAAATCGTAGCTTATTCAAGCAATTCGCCTTTTACAATTTAGTTTTTTACAATTTAATCCATAGCTTGACAATTTCACAAACAAGCTCGTATCGCGTTGTAAAATAGGAAAGCGGTTCATCGTCTACCCTCTTTACCTACAATCCACGTCTTGAAGTCAATCCATACGAGACGATTATATTATTATATTAGCTTCACGCGATATCTAGTAGAAATATAGCAATAGGAGAAAATACGCCTTGCATAAATTTTTCTCTATACGGAACCATGTACGAAGCAGAAATTCTCGCGATACAGGCAACAGAGTGAGTTACCTGATAATATAAACGGAACATATAACCAAATACGACAAAATTTTGCAAGCGTATTATTCGATCGACCGAGTACGTACGGGCTATCACTGGGACTTTCGTCTTTCTCTAGCCTTGCACTCACTCGGGACCCAGGCTTCCTTCCACGTTTTCACCCGCCGTCCGCTGCTCCTTCGCCTCGTTCTTTCTCCTAATGCCTCGCCAACCCTTAGCCATTCCCCAGCCTAAACCCAGCAACCCTTCCGCGTTTAACTTCGCTTCGATCTTTCCTTGCGCGTACTCAGAAATCCTAAAATAGGATTAAAAATACTTATTGGAAAATGAATTGTGCGAGCTGATACGAAATAAATTTACCTCTTCTATGATTATTTCGAAAACGAACGTCCCAAAGTAATCGAAACGTGATTCATTTTTTTATCTTTATCTCGGTCAAAAGCTTTTATGCGTGAAAGCTTTGCATAAGAGCAAGAAACATAGGGAAATCATACGCGTTATTCTAAAAATGGGAAATTATACAAGCTTTACGATAATCGAAAATAGATGGAACCGAAGCTGTTCGAGTTCTGTGTTTCCCCGTTAGGCCGTCAAACGAGAAGCAACGAAGTCAAATCTCGTAGATTGCTCGCGCTTTAGGCGCGCAACCGTTTACTTTCTCGCAGGTCCTTTGCCTTCTCGCGTATCCTTAGATCGCATTGAAGAAACCTAGAGAAAATTAGACTTTTTTCTACGTTTAAAAAAGTTTGACCGCATAGCTTTGCTACGAGCGAATTATCGACCTTTTGCCATTATCTTATCGCGACGTGCGAACGAGAGAAACAATAAAAAGTGACCTTGAAAGAAACGAAAAAGAAAAGAAGAAAGAAAGGGATAACATCCAAGATTGAAGTTAGTTTCAGGCTTTGGGGCGCCGCCTTTGAAAAACGTTTTCCGATAATATTCGACGAACAGAGACGAGATACGGACACGGTTTTGAGCATCGTAGCACGTACATGCATCTCGCAGCTCGCGTACGTATCGCGGTGGAGAGATCGTAACGAAGAATTGCGTGCATGCTCGACCGACTCCAATCGAGATAACGCACAACAGAATAGGAATAAAATCATGCTCGAGGTTAATTTTTCACGGACAGAGGTGTAGAATCACGCTACGATCTTCTTTACGTCGCCGTACGTGTGTAAACGTAAAGAGCGAAGAGCTCGCAATTTGCTGAATCGCTAGGTCGCGACTTGAAACTTTGATAAAACTTTCAGTCGCGTTAACTTCGATTACTCGGTATATCGCGAAGCGTCGGTAAGAAACGAAACTTTCCAACAAAACGCTAGTAATCCATTAACCGTTTAGAGACAGTCAACTCGAGATCTGGGGTTAATAAGCTAGCTGTTTCGACGAGTTCGTTGAGATGATGAGCGAATGGAATAACAGGTTTCCTGGGGGAGATCGCCGGATTTATAAGTGGAAATTAATTCTCCGTAAACAAAGGTGGGACATTTAAAGAGAGATTTCCCTTTATGGTAGAAGGAGATAACAAGCGACTGGCGCAAAGAAAGATAACGATGCGCATACGATTAGTTTGAAGTTTTAAGTCGGCTAAAGTTTCAAATTGATATTACGAATCGAAGAGTTGGCTTTCTCTGAAGGCACGGCACCGTTTGATTCCAAGTATTATATTATACCGCATATAGTAACGCGTATGTTACGTATGCCCGTTTGTAAGTAATAAAATGTATAAACACGGCCACCGGGAGGGAAACTGTTTGGCGTTCAGAAGTCACCGAGCATCGCGTGTATTGTTCGTCGAGCACCGAATTCCTCGAGTCGAATTGGTCGGAATATAGTGCAAGTTTCTAACCAAGTTCTCGACCTTCGCCTTGGCTGCCCTGAATCGCTTTCCACTCGTCCTAACTCTGCTGAAAAGTCGCGGCACGATGTATACGCATCAAAGATTTTCGCGGTAAATGTTCAAGTACCTTCGCGTGCCAGTGTATGTTACACACCGCGTGCACGGACAAGAAAAATATGTTGCTTCCTACAATAACGTGTACGTATCACATTAATTATTACACATAATCTTAACATTTTAACGAATCGCTTTGCTGTATTTAATGCAACATTCGTACCGCTAGTTTAAATATTCGTTGAGTACAGCGCTTTAAAAAAAGAAGCATTTTTAGAGCTTCTCGAATCGACTTTTCAAAAAATTTACTCTTCTTATTCGTATCGCTCCCCTATTAAGTGGACGATATTTCGCAGCAGGATAATACCGACATTCGACAACCGTTCACACACATATCTCTGTGTGTACAGCGAAACAGAGTAACGTCATCGCGATTCTCCGTCGATATCACCTGCCCTCGATCACGATAAAAACACGCTCTCGCCGTTATCGGCTACACGATATCGACTCCTAGGTCGAGTCGAATCCTAAAACAGGCAATCCCAAATAAAAGCCAGCTTTATGCTTTTTTATTTCAACGTGAAATCGAGTGTTTCTCCCGACCTATCTGCCGCCTGTATGTACATCGATCTCTTGGTGGTCCGATAAACCGGGCGTCGTTCAGTTCGCGATCGAACGAGCGTGCACTAACAATAAGGCTTCGTTGGTCGTCGCCGTTAGCCACCGCCGATGACGACGTATCGGATTTTGTCGCTCGCCTCTTTATAATTAACTCTTTTGCTATCGGGCCGACCGAGGTGTCCCGACCGGCACGGCGGTACTCTTTTATGCCGCGTAGATCAATTTCGATCACGCTCGACCAAGTGGAAGTCGACCGCATCGACCGCGCGCGCGTTAGAGAGAGAGAGAAAGAGAGAGAGAGAGAGAGAGAGAGAGAGAGCGAGCGAGCGACAAGGGAGGGAAAGAAGAAGGGGGATATTAAAGTTGTTAAAGCGGTTGTTAAAGAGACAGGGAGACGAAAGGAGAACGACAATGCGCATGAATAGATACCTGTGTGTATCGAGAAAAGCCCGAGCTCGAAGATACGTCGTACATCCCCGTTGAAAAGAAACGAAGCTTACTACAAGAAAATTACAGCACCGTTCTATTAACTTTGCAGTTGGAAATTTGAATATTTCTTTGGCGTTTGCAACACCTAATAAATTACAGTAAACTACAGTAAACTACAGTAAACTACAGTAAACTACAGTAGGACCTCGAAAAGCAAGTTCTCCTTTTAAGTAATTTTTCTAGTTCTATTAGTTTCTATACTATACCCTATACTGTGTAAAGTTTTCGGAAAACCTGAAACCTAAAAATTAAATCAAATCTTAATCCAATCGTAATTCTATATGGCACGCTGTTTTGTGTACACGCGCGCGCGCACACACACACACACGCACACACACTTATGCGTACATCAAAATTTTCGACTTTTATTGCCGTGAAAGTGAAAACTAATCGATTTTACTACGATGCCATGCCCCTTACTACTATATCAACCTATTTACTATCCACGTCTACTTACCTACTTACTTAGATTACAACCTCAAAGTAGCCTACCTAACCATAAATCGCACCTACGTAAAAATCTAAATATCTGCTTACTCTATCTACGTAATAATCGAAATGTAGTAAAGGGAAAGGGAAAGACCCTGAAAATAAATAAAGCGCTAATTATCGATTAATTATCGAATTACTCTTGATTAAATTTTAAAATAATAAAAACAAGGTAGATCGAAAGCAAGAATTTTAAGTGACTGAATTGAATTTGATCTGAATCGAAAATTGAAAATTTGATTTGAATACTAAGACGGGAGAAAAACCGCCTACTATAAAATCGCTTGCCTTTTCTCATTTAACTCTTACCATCTATCGTTTCTTATTCGACATAACGAACCGAAAGGCTACAAATGAACGATGATCGCGAATGCGCTTCGATTCTATCCGGCCAGAGACTGTGCCAACCTGGCCGGCCCTACCTGCTTATAATTAATTAACAAACACACCGGAAAGTATACTACCTATCCTACCTAGCCGTATATTTAAAAGATGGCAAAACAAGCGCACCAACGCACTCGCTCCACGGGGTTCTCGCGCAAAAGCTCGGCCGTAAAGCACCTACGCTAGAGAGGACGACCCGGACCGCCTCCGACACCCGAGCTTAACAAACAACACGCACACTCTAATTTACGTACTATTTTCATGAAATCGACCGACCAAGGCTAGCGACCATTGCGCAAAACGTGACAAAACCCGTCTAAAGAAATTATATCGTTAAAATAAATGTGAGTAGGCTTGTATATTATCACAAACTGCCATTTTATCGATACATACATTGAATTAATATACGTTCCGACATTTTTAATATTTTAAGTTGTATCGAATGAAAAAAACGACGCAGTTCCACAGCCTGACCGCACGCGAATGAGATCCTGACAATGGGCACGGAAAGGGTTAAATCCGAAAATCCTGACCTAAAAAGATGATTAGCTTGTTTAATGTGCATTTAACGGACTAGCGTTCTCTGATTCTGTATTTTATCACATAGTTTCACATTGTAATAACTCTACTTTATTCTGATTTAATAAATCACTGGTATTTTAATATTCTAAAAAATGTAGCGTTAATTGAAAAAAGACTAAGACTCGATGAAACGGAATAATCGATTCTAAAAGTATTACTAAAGTGGAAATAATCTCAGGCGATCTCTTGGTCAAAGCACTTTTTCGAAAATGCGGAGCAGCGATCAAAATGATCGCTTTGATTAAAAAATAATTATTATACCGAATACTAATATACATATTTACGAGTACCATACCATAAATAGTATATTCTCAAATGTATATATTTAAACTAACTATTGGAAAACCAATTACTATAATCGCGACGTGCAAGAAGACCTATCCTGAACTATTAAATAAAGATTTGAAAAAAATGTTACTACTCACGGGTATGAAAAATACCCGCGGTATTCTACAAATTCTACAAATTCTACAAATTCTACGTAATACAACCAGTCACTCGTGCCGATTCGGATCTTTCATCCTACGACACGATCGAGTGATCGGAGCAACAGAAATGCAAGCGACTCGCCATTAGAAGCGGAGAAGCAGAAACGTTACCATCGGTACCGCGCTATCCCAGCGAATGTCGTCGGTAACACTAACATCAGGCTGGAACAGTTGAAAATCCAATGGGGGAAATAGAGGTTGCGAATAATCTGTTACAAAACAAAACATGATTGCTGATTATTTGGAAAGTTGGAGATAACGAGTTTAGCGAGTTTATTAACTTTAGTTACTTTAGTAATAATAAAGACTGAAATTCTAATAAACTTTGATAACTATAACAACTGAAACTGTGATATGAAAGTCGAAAATCTAGAAATTAAGAATCTAATGATTTCTGAAATATGTTAGTCGTTTGTTTCGTAATTCGATATTAAGAAATCCTAACCTTCCAAATTTTCAATCAAATACTATTTCTTAATAAATAGTGTTCAACGAAAAATATATAGAATAGACATAATTGAAGTACAATATGTAAAGATACTTACATTCTTGGCTTTTCAGCCACCGTTAAAACATTACCAAAGAAGACGAACAAGTTGAAGCAGCGATATATGTCTATAACAAAACATAAGACATCGTTGATATCGTTGATATCGTTAATACGTAATAACAGTCTTGGAACTTTAGCGATAACGAAGACTGAAATTTTAATAAACCCCAATAAGTAGTGTAAATTGAAATTCTAATATAAAAGTTTGAAATCAAATAATTGAGAATTCAGTGATTTTTGATGCCTATCAAACAGTTTTATTGTAATTGAATGTTAACGCTTTAAGACTTAATTTCAATTTAAAAAAAAACATTTATAGCTTTTTAAATTATCGATCATTTTTATTTTTCGATTAGGAATAATTCAAACAAAATACAAACGACTGAACAAAGTGAAATACTATACATAAAACTACTTACATTCTTGAGCTCCTGGAGAGGCTTTACCCTCTTGAGAGATGCACTGACTCTAATACCGAAACGAATGTTCGAATATATATATATATATATAAAGAAAAATAAAAGACTACGTTATCGCGACCGCTTAAATTATAATCGGCGAACAAGAACTCTAATATCGCGTACAAACTTGTCTGATAAAATTTTATCACTTTCGCGCGTGATTGTTCGATTGAATTTAATCAAAACTATGGTGATTTGAAAATATTGAAAAATACTTTTGCGTAGCAAACAATGATTCTACAAACCGCGCATTGCGCGCGGTCACAAACATCCTCTGAAAATAAAGTTGTGCAATGATGGACTGGCGCGGCGGGGCAGGGAGGGTGTAAAAGAAAGGAAGCGAAATATCGTTTCGATATTTTTCTTCCTTTTCCTATCGAACGTTTATTTAGAAGATACCGCTATTCTTTTACACTTAAAAGATTATTATCAAGAAATTGGTATAAGTATGAAAAATATTAGTCGAGAGTTGTAAGATATTTCTCGATATCGAACAAATGCTTACGAATACCGTGAATGCAATGCAATCGTTTGCGAGAATTATACCGTGAATGTTCGTTATCAGAGTATGAAATATGCACTCCGCTAACACACTATGGTCGCGTATTATACATATTCGAAAATGTTTGCAAGAATTCTAAAATTCACAACTAAATATTCTCTAGAAAAACTATTACAGAAACCCGCGAGAAACGTTACTTTGAAGTGTTTGAGCCTAACTGCGCGCCACCTCTATGAAAAACGTACAAGTTACAAAGTTGCAAGTATATGACGTTAACTATAGCAAATTCACATGATATAGCAAAATAATTTGAATTCGATTTACGAATACCTATTATGCGACAATACCTATCGAAATAAGTTAAAGCTATTGTTATTAAGATTTCTATGTTTCAAACTGTCTACACCAAACTATCGTTAAATTATCAACAATTCTATATTTTGAATTACATTGAAACAATAAAATAATTCGTTATAAATTCGTTTGAAATAAGAGAATGATTTTATACATTCGAACAGAAAAAAAAAAAAAGAAAGATTTATTTAATCGTATTTACTTTCATCGTGGTATTCCAAATACAATAATTACGAAATTATCTATTATGAAATGTGTATGGAATATATTTTTAAGTAAATATAAATTGTATATCAAATGTTACCCGTGCTCGAATAAAAAGGCAATAGAATCGTTCGTACACAGCTGTCTTAGTTAAAATAAATGAAACATTACCAAATTTCCATGAAAATTCATCAGACTGATCGTTAATCGTCGTCGCGTCCATATATTAATATTCCTGTTACTTTTATATTATTCCTGTCATCGATCAGCAACCTGCGCAACAAATAACTAGAAGCGTATAAAATAATTACATGAAAACACGATCAAGCTCAGATTTTTTTTACGGAAGCTTACGATAGAAGCTACCGGTAACAGTATCATTTAGTAAATAGACAACCGAAGAAAAACTCAAACAAAAAATCCCAGAAAACCGCTTAATTTCATTATCTTAATGTTCGATGAATCGTTAAATAAACGTGGATTAATTAAACGATATCAATAACGAGATATAAACGGTAGTAAAAAATATAGTAATGAATAGCACGAAAAGTATAGTAATGACAGTAATGACAGGAAGCGATGCCACTAATAGGTTAGGATAGATTGCAAACCAGACGCAACGAGATCCGTGTTATCGATACGAAACGAGACGACTGAATGACTCTTCGTACCTTGGTTTCGCTGAGTAACTTCCAAAGTGGCGGCGTGGAAGGGGGGACGGTGGCACGAGCAGGTATGGAAAGTCAAACGATCTACAAAAAAAAAAAAAAGACGTATACATCTACGTAAACACGCATCTTCCAGGCAGCCCTTACACGAATCATTCCAAATTTCAAACGAAACATACATCGCGCAATATCTATATCCCACACAGTGATTACATCGATCTTTATAAACGAGTTCGCGATCTTTCGAAAGAATCAATGGACCCACGAGACCCACTCTCGTGCACAAAATCACCCCGAGTTTCGGCAGGGAAGCAGAATAGAATTTTATTTTTCCTCGCAATATGGATGAGTATCATTGCACGGAATGGGCTCACGATGCACTTAACATAGGTATCTATCTTGTGATTAATTAAGGCTAAAACGTACGCATTCTACGACGTCCGCGGTGTCCCCGCAGAGGGGTGACAATCCAGTCTAGATAATCGCCCGCGGAGTCACTCGAATAGAATTACGGAGGACGTGAAATTGCAGCTTCCTGTCCGAGTACCGAAGTACCAATCTAATCCTAACGTTGAAATTAACGTTAGATTAATTTTCTAATATTCGGAATAGTACTTGGTGTATTATTATTTGAAAAACGATAGCAATTACCGACACCGAGACAATCACGAGGAGGTAACTACGCTCGGGCCCCATTTCTTTGAGCATCGGAAGCAAAAGATGTAAAATTATTTTATAGCAAAGAAGTAACACGTATTGAAATTTATCAATTAGAATAGGTATAGCACGTGGTTGTACATAATTATACTTGAACATTGAACTTATCATCGAAGAAACGAAACCATGCGACTTGCCAATCGTATATATAATTTTGAATAAATAATTTTCAGTATCTTACAATTGGTATAAAAGAAACTAGAATGCTTTTGCAAAAATATCTTAAACGCAGAGTGAATGTTAAGAGTGGTAGTACCGTACCTCTATCGCGGGATTTGTGTTTTACCAAATGGCCATTGTTGAACGCTTGGATCGATTGGTTAGGATGGAGTACCTAGCGCCATCCTTCGGTGCAAGCAATAACTACGTAACTACGTACTAATAAAGAACGTGAACTAACCCACCGAGCTCACTCAATGACAAAACTAAACTATTGTTAATCATTTTGTTGATATTTTTTTACCATTTATCTAAAGTAGTAGGTAATAATAATATAGTATCTGATTATCAATATATACGTATTGTTACTGCCAACGAAAATGTTTAACAAGATTGCAACTCGCAAATCAAATATGCACACATACATTTAATACTTTCATAGTGTAGATTAAAGAAATTATACCTTGAAGCGCAATCTCGTTTCGATCTTATATCTCGAATTATTCTCTGATATTAATTGGTTAATTAATACGTAGAACTATATTCGCAAAGACAACGCCATAATACTTACTACTACAGTAACAAGTGCAGTACTAATTAACTACAATAAGCGAAAAAAATAGCCAGAAGAAAATATAAACTGCGATATACTCTTAATAAAAACGATTCGGCTGTACATCGTTTTGAAACTAAGATGTATGCGAAATATTTAAAATTCAAATTAATATTAAAATCCGAATTATTCGTTATTTCGTTTGAAGTAGTCGACTAAAGCGGAAAATTGTACGAAAATAATTTATTTGATCTTGTAACTTAAAGCCACTTTGTTTCTATCTTATTTTTAAAACAAGCATAATAAGGCAGTTATAAAATGTTCGTTTTAAGCTCGTTTGGCTTATTGGGCTTGTTATTATTTTACGTCTTCGTTTCAAATGAAATAATAGTAAAATAAGCAATATCGAATTATATTTTATCGAATATAATTGGAAAGATGCAATCTAGATAGAAAATTGTTTCGCGTACTAAATTGTATACTTTGAATATTTTAGATATTTTTGCATATTATATACGTTCTATATACCGCTTCGCTTTTAAATCTATCGTAAATACAGGCAAATCTCACGCTAAAACGCCTTATTAAATTTACCGTGTATAATACAATTTTTCAGCACATAGTACGATATACGGAATATTCTTGTTATAGTATAGCAGTAGTAATAGTAGTAGCGGTAGAATTTTTACGCAACTTTCTTATCCAATCTATATCTAACGTTCGAAAAATGTCGAAAGCGCAGAATTCGAG
>JACXIV010000158.1:77449-112018 GCA_014737475.1 Bombus confusus
GGGGAGAGGGGGAGGGGGGGGGGGGGAGAGAGAGGGGGAGAGAGAGAGAGAGAGAGAGAGAGAGCGAGCGAGCGCACGCACGCACAGGTCGCGAACAGGAAAGGAACGAAGCCACCGCGGTAAGACAGAAAGCGTACGAGATAGATCTCGGTACAGTGTGGCGGAGGGCGTGAGAGAGGAGGGTCGGAAAAGAGAGCCAATGAGCTCGACGACGCGGCGCCAGTCGTCGAGTCGCCGTGTTAGCAAGAGTACTCGCTCTCTGATCGTGGCTCGCTGCGTCCTCGTTCGAGGAAAAGGGTCGTGTCCTGCCTCTGTCAGTAGGGGTTGCAGACCCGTAGCAAATTCTTCGATTCGTCACAATTTATCGATACCGTGCTTACCGACGCAGTAACGTCACTGCTACCGTGCGTTACAGTTTCACTCGTGTGTTGTCTATCACGCCTTTTCGTTTTCCTTTTTCCCATCGGTACGATACGTACGCTGAATCGACGACGGCCGAGATCGAGGTCGTCCGGACACGAACTCGACAACGGCGCGGCTATGTGCAGCTATTACGCTCGAACGAGTCGTTGATCGCCGATGATAAAACTGTTTGGTGGCCGTGTGACTAGGACGAGGCTGTAAAAAAAGGGCAACGGTTTTGAGAATCGGTAGCACGCGTACGTGAAGATACGTGTTGGAGGATCAAAGACTTCCGGTTTAGTCGATCTCGGTTTTCTATTGGAAGACAACCTGAGATCGATTCGTTTTAGAGTCGTTGAACGATGAAATCACGGTGACGGTGGTCGTGATGGGACGAAAAGGGCGTCGTAAAATAGGTAACGAAAACGATTGGTCCAAGATGTTGGCACTTTTCGCAGTGCGAACGAAACTACATGGAAACTACGTAGTTAGGAAATTCGTGAATGAAAGACTTCAATTTTTGTGCGTTTAACCAACGAGCGTATAGAGCCCGTTCGATAGTTTGAAATAGATAGGGCGCGATACGAATGTGAATTTTGAAATAGTTTGGAAACGTGGAACTTTTACGAGAAAAGAGAGGAAAAAACGGAGGGATCGACACTTTAAATAGGAACGGGTAGGATCCATGTGCTTGAAAATATTTGTCGCACCGTTTCACGCTCGATATTGCGTACAAGTAATATCGTACTTTGAAACGTTGTCAAGTAATCGAACGATAAACGTATATGTTTTTAATAAAACTGTTGCTAATAGTTGTCTTCTCCGCGAAAAACTGAACGCGCGTACGTCTCGATCGTCGATAATGATCGATAAATAAAATCGATTAATATAACGGTGTAATAATATTTATAGCAGAAATTGTATTAACCGATTCAGAGTGAAGTATTTTTTAGGCCGCGGGAATAAGATCTTTCTTGTCAATTATCGATAATAGAATTACATTTTTTTTTTTGTCCCTTTTACTTTCCTATATCGAGTAACCGGGCGCATCGGCTGATGCGTAAAGAAATGAGATTGTACGTCAAAGAAAAAGACGTAGCTGGCCCTTGTACGTCCCATGCGTGTCCACTTGCGAAGCGACCAATAACATCGGAAATCGTATCTTTTCCGACGCCGTTCGACGCTTGTTCGAAAGGTATTTTCACGCGGTGAATAATTTCCTAGTAATTCGAAGTCTGTTTCGTCGCGTACAAGTTGGGCTGTCTGGCGCGCTAAGGAACAATCTCCTGTCTCCTTGTTGATATTTCGCTATTTACTTTCTATCTGAATATCAGCGTAAGAACTAACGAAACTTTAAGATCATTTTCCAAGGGAAAGGTTTATTTGCTTTGGTTTCTTGTCTTCGCGACCGGTAGAATACGATGCGAGCAAACAATTTTTTCGATACTTTTGTTTAAACGGATCTTCGCTAGGAAAAGTTTTCTTCTTCTTCTCTTTTTTTTTTTTTTTTTTTTTTTATTTAAAATTCCTTTAAAAACGAATGTTTCCGAGGGATAAATCAAAATGTTTCTCTCTTCCTGTATATTACCATTTTTTTTTCTTTTTTTCGAGGGCGGAGGGGGGCGGCGGCGGCGCTTATAGTCCGGGCGCGATAGTCGAGCTTGAACGTGGTAAGGCTGAGAGGGAGAGAAATCTGGTTATTAAAATCAACCTATCAACTACCGCTTCGTTGAACGCCAAGGATCTCGTTAAGCGAAAAGGAGAGGCAAAGAAAAGCAAAGGAAGGCAGCAGAGGGACTCGGTCAGTGTCGTCGGTACTCTGCCATTATGTAGCCACGATGCTGAAAAGGGTTACAGACCTCCGGAACAGGGAAACTCCGAAACTCGGTCAATGATATCGATGTCCGCGCGCGTCCGACAGCCAGCATCTTTAAAAAGGTCGAACGATGGAGGATTATCGATGGTAATAAATCACGCAACTTGGCACCAATGCTATTAACCCCGTAGCTTTCAACTGAATAACTGGATAACGGATAACTAGCGATGGCATCGAGTTCGATACATACTTGGAGATCTTGCATCTTGCATCTTTTGCCCTCAAACGATTTTCGAGCTACGCGTGTACTTTGAGCTTTTTTCCCAATCGGACGGTACATGTTAATTACGTATATACGTAAGATGGAAGGAAGGAAGGAAGGAAGGAATTAAATTACGACGTAAATTATGAGTATAAATCCGAATGAAATGTAAAAGGCGATGTTCAGTTTGCAGGGTTCGAATTCCATCTATATTCGTACGCTTGGTTTTTGGAAAATTCATTTGCCGCTGTCGTATGAAAATACGTATGTCGTATGAAAACGAGTAATGATACGAAATTTGATATATTCGAGCGTGATTAAATAGTAGGGGTAAATGGTGTAGCAAATAAAACGACGTAGAAAAGTATTTCGTAGCCACTGCAACAGTTGGTCGCTACAGTTAGCGGAATGGTTAGTTAGCAGAATGAACCGAGAGAAGTGATTTTACGCGAACGGAATACTACGACGTGGTTCCTATGATTTGTTGCCATTGCTGTCGCTTTGGTACGAAGATATTGGGCCAGAAGGCGTGAAAATTTCGAGTAAAAGAGAGATCGCGAGACTGCTGAAACGGAGCCGAAGCGGAAACTCTGTATCGGCGAAGATGGCGGGAAAACCATTTAAAAGGGGAAATTAAAGAGGAAAGGGAAGGGAGTGGGAAGATGTTGTGCTTGGACATAAAGCTGGTGTCTCGTTTGCGAGGAGTCTCGTTAACGAGTGGCTCGTCCACGAACGCGTCAGCCGTCTCGTTGTCGGTGACCTCGACCTCGTCGACCACCGTCGGTTTAGAGAAGAAGAGTGTTTCGAGCAAGCGAAGCAAAGGAGGGAGGGAGAGTTGCGCCGGAAATGGGAATTCGGTGACGGAAAGCGACAGCGACGAAGAGACGTTGCCTGCTTCTCGGACGATCCACAGGAACAGGTCGAGATCGGTTTGCGTGCCTGTCTTGTCCGCTCCTCGTTGCAATCATCTTCGTCGGCGATCCAGCCATCATGCGTACGTTTCTTTAAACGTAGTTTATTATCGTTGCGTGGCATAACTCTTTATTTAGCCGATGTACTGTCGATAACGCGTAATAGCAACGCTCGCTATTTCATATATTCGATATATTCGCCTTGTCGCTACGAAAACGCCTATCGAAAATATCGTTTTACCGGAACATCGCCGAACGCTGTAATTCGCGCTGCGTCGACGTCGTCGCCGAGTGCATCTATATACATATATATATATATATATATATATATTTGTGTCAAAGGACCAACTGTATCGTCTCGTGGCAATCTCCGGTCAAAATGGTTTGGGCACAACGCCGCGCTAGACAACTTTTTAAGATCGCTCGAGTCGACGAAAACAAGCGTCTCGGTTATTTCGTATCGTCGCGCCGTGAAACAGCCGGCTAAGACGCGATCGTACACAGACAGTTTCGCCTAAAACACGTAAGATAGCGGCGACAAGACACAAGGACAAAAGACAAAAGGGTGAAAAATTGTCCGCTGCCGATACTATAGTTTACCTTTGAGTTTTGCACGGGCCTTTCTTCGCACGTGTCCACCGATGCAAACGCGTACAATCTCGATGCGGTGTGGCTTCCACGCTTCCTTTTTACATCCTATCGATATCTTACGTCTCCCCTCTACGTAAGCATGCGGATAACGGTCCTTACACCTACTCCAATAAGGTAGCTGCTTGGCGTTGGAAAATGACCAAGTTTTGTGTTACGTGCTTTGATATTTTTAGTCGTTTGCTTTTCAGAAACACGTCGACGACCATCGTATCGACGCGTCGTACACGTGACAAATAGGTAGCTAATTTCGCGACAAATATGTCGGATAGGGAAACTTCGACGGATATATTCGATATATTCGATATATTGGATATATTCGATATATTGGATATATTGGATATATTGGATATATTCGATATATTGGATATATTCGATATATTGGATATATTCGATGGTAGAGCAGCGTTTAGGGATTGAGTGTATATGGAAGAACGTATTCGCGTTGTTGTCGTGGTCGTTGTTGTTATCATCGTGGAACGCGTAATTAAGAGCAACGGTAAGAAAAAGGAAGAATTTGGAGCGGTGGTCGGAATCGTTTTGCGAGTTTCGCCAACCGACGTTATACCGTGGGAAATGACGCTTTGGTAATCGACGAACCTTGCTATGGAAATTCACTGGCGACTTTTAATTCGACTAGAAACAAGAGAAACGAGAAACTATTATTCGATAGCTCAAGTATCGTTCAAAGTTTTAACGAGCACCAGCAAATCGTCAAACAGCAGAATTATTTGGATAACTGGGGTGAAAGATAATTGCGACCGAGTGTCCGCCGTAAAGAAAGAATTTCATCGGGAAACGTGTTAAACTGTTAGGGGCTTACGGGGCCTCGTTGACCCAGATTTTTCGCTGGGAAAAAAGCAAGAAACATCGGCTGCGATCGTTTCTTCGTGTCGTCGTGGCCGCGTTCGTTGAAGTACGCGAAACGCGGCGTAAAAGTTGACATTGGCGGTTTGTCGAACGGCGTCTTTCAACGTGTATGATATTTTCAGATGCAGCACGGATGCCATCTCCAGGCGGGGCGTCCTCTCTAGACGATATTACGGCAGCGTGGAAATGGTGAGTTCGGAGAGCAGCGTGCTGGTAATTTCTCGCCACGCAGAAACGTAGTAGTTTGCGTGGAGAGTGGATCGATGGGCGATCGATGGGCGACCGATGGGCGATCGAAAATTGATCTACGTACGTAGGGATACGCAGAGGGAAATGGCGAACATTCTGATCATCGGATCATTTCTAGCGATATATTAGCGAGTTTTAGTTTTCGGTGGGACTGTCTGTTTAACGGATATCTCGCTAAACGTAGCAGCACTTTCGCCGGTGCTTTTCTACTTTATACCGCGTATAGTTTCTCGTGCACGACGCGTTCGGAAACGAAGAAAGGCGCAGAAAGCTTTGCGCGCGTGACTATAGCGCTGGAAAAAAGGGAGGGGGGACGGTCTATCTATGTTTCTCGTCTTCTTTTCCTTTTTCCATGTGATCGGAAGAGATTCGCACGGCCGCTAACCTTAGTCTGTCGATATGGCGTGTTTTAGCTGCCACAAATGGAGCAAGACGGGTCCGACAATGGAAGAAGATTTCGAGTGGAGAACGGTGATTCCCCGGGCGAGAAAGAAGAAGTAAGAAAAGCCAGTAATTATACGTATCTGTTTGCATCCGTGCCAGCCACTCGCCACACTCTCTTCTTTACTTTCTCCGTTTTACACTCTCCGTTCCATCGATTCGTCGCGAGGATCGCTGATAATTAATTACGCGAAATTACGATACGTATAACGCGAGTAAAGCGGTCTGTTTGCTTTTAACTGGTCCTCTTCTTTATTAAGTAAAATTCCTTCTTCTTTGTCACGGCGGTATATTGTTTTTAACGGCGTATAAAGTATTTGTTGGAACACGGTCGAAATATTGGGAAGAGGGAGGAAAGTGGTAAATATCCAGAAACCAGATACGCGGCGCTTGTTTAATTTTCATTTTTTATCGAGCAACCAATACCATCCACCTATGTACGTACCATGGACGACCGATGGTCGTCGTGCTTTTCAACGAGCCGTATATAAATTGCGGTGCGAGGCTGTTCGTGCGATCATCGCGTCGTCGCTATCAACCACCACCACCACCACCTTGAGATAAGGTTCGTGCCAGTACCAGTTTCACAGATAATTCGATAAAACGATGCCGGGATACGTTTACTTTTGTTATTTGTCGACGATGCGCGACGAAAGTATTGGCCGATGTAACTCTTTCGCTGAAAAACACTTGAAAAATAAGGTCTCCCCGGAGAATCGTTTGGCTCGTGATTTGGCAGAATGAGTCGCGATTCAACGTGTATCGTTTTTCGCGTCTTTCGATTATCGTCGAGTCGCGTCGACGGGTCTTGCCGTGAGAAGTAAGCACGCGATACGACGACTACGAATAAATCGAGTTGCAAAGACGCGAAGGGAAAATCGATCGGGGCAGAGATTCGAAGCCGCCGCCGACCCTTCGGTCGCCAGTGACAAATCCGAGCCCCGGCCAACCGAGCCACGGCCAACCGAGCCACGCGCGCAGCTCTTCTCTTCCACCTACCGCATTTTCCTGTTTCCGACCGAATTATTCGACGCGCGAAAGAATCGATCGAATTAACTTGACGATGAATCCTCGTTCGCATGCTTATATATCGTTATGCTATATCGTGAAACTTATAACTTAAGCTATCGTAATACTTGGATAGCTCAAATTCCGGCTTATTCGGAATAAACGGCTCAGTTATTGTACGCTGCTGACTAGCATCTTGTCGTGATTCGCGTAATTTC
Organism: Bombus confusus; assembly: GCA_014737475.1. Taxonomy (NCBI): domain Eukaryota; kingdom Metazoa; phylum Arthropoda; class Insecta; order Hymenoptera; family Apidae; genus Bombus; species Bombus confusus. Next base: position 84,275 of record JACXIV010000158.1, read on the forward strand.
GCGTAATTTCGCGTAATTTCGCGTAATTTCGCGTAATTTCGCGTAATTTCGATTCACCGTTGTGAACAAGTACACCTGTATATTCCGTTCTAGCGCAATCTCTATGGTGTTTCTAAGAGACACTTGCCGAAAGATCGTTCAATAACGATCGTTTATTAGCGATCCTAATTCGTTCGATGCAATTTTTTGTAAAGAATCGGTCTCCCTGTACTATAGAGCGAGGCGGAGTGACAAGAAATTTCGCGATAATTTCGCAATTAGAAACTGCGAGAAACGTAGAAATTGTGGATGAAACACGCAAAGAACGAACTCGCGTCTTTCCTTCTTTCCGCTTTCCATCTCCGCCGCTTCTTTTCTCTCGTTTAACAGAAAATTTGATTACGTTCGTGGCGAAACTGATTTTGCACGTGTGCAGATGTTCGGATCACCGAGTACGCCGATATTGGAAAACCCAGAGTACCAAACGCGCTGGTACTTCAAATACTTTCTCGGAAAACGTGAGTAAAGAACATGCTGCTGGTACGTTTAAGGATTTTACACGAGTCAGTCTTTTAGAGTATCCGTGTACCTACGTATATTGGGCGCAGGATAACAGGAACGACGAGTGAACGAGCGTTTTTCCTTCGCTCGAGTATTTATGTCGTTTGCTAAACGTGTTCTCCGATAATTTATTATACAGTTTACAAGCAATATCCTATTGTTCGATTTACCTCGATCAGAATCCGTTTTCCATCTCTCGTTTTGTACGCGCCTTCTTCTCACTTACACGTATATCGAAAATATTTGTCATTCGATGAAAAATGCGTTTACAGTGCATCAAAATTACGTTGCTGCGGACCACGAAAGAAATCCCTTGTTTCTATCGGTCGTGACGAGCGAAGTCAGCGATCAAAGCGTGCCACATTACAGAGTTATTTTATGGAGAAAAACCGTGAGTATTCGATATATATACATATATGCTGCAACAACTACTATATATATACTGCAACTTGTCAAAATTTCCACGTTGGTCGGAGCTGGACGTAAACGTTGAAGCTAATGGAAAAGATATTCTTACACGTCGATAAACGTAATGAGATATTCTAAATTGTAGAAAATAAGAAAGTCTAAATTTACCTTACGAAGGATAATTCGTACGCGGAGCGTGACTGTTACCGTATCGCAGCTGCTGTGAAATCTAGGCTAACGAATTTTCGCGTCCCAAGTAAGAAGAAGTTAGGCTTGTTGTCGATTTTAAAACTTTTAAAAGGACAGTTCTGCGTGAAAAATGACAAGCTTGCAACGCTATATGCAGCCTTCTGCTGCCAACGAAGCATACCCCGTTATCTACTTATCGCGTTCTCTGCGTTTCATTTTCATAGAACGAAACGCACGAAAGTCTACCGCTGAACGATATAAAAGTTAATATTGTCGCAATTAGGTCTGACGAATTAGTAGGTAAACGTTGGAACGAGTCGTGTTGTTACAAAACCGTGTAGATACGGTGACTCTTTCTTTATAGCCACTCTTTCTTCGGATAATCGAAAGCTTGCATCGCGATATATAATTACGACTCTGTTATTACGTATTAAAAGACTATGTAAGATGAAGGCGAGGCGAAAAAAAGTTTACAGCGATAGACGAATGAAAGAGTAACGAATTTAGGGCGCACAGAAGATATCGCTGCCGTACTCTGCGAACAAAACCATGACCATCAGGCAGATCTTGAGGTACGTATGTTTCCATCGCGCTCGAAACTACGAGCTATAACTACTTGCTAGGTGATTGGTAATCGGCGACTGAAATTTCAGCAATTTCTTTGGTCTTGAGAAACTCGATAAGGCTCCGCGCGAAGTCTTTTCCCCCGAAATTCAAAAGGTAAGTGGTTAATCTGCCGATTAACTCGATCAGAAACAACTCTTCTAGCAACCGAAAATTATATTAGAATCTAGCGCAACAACTTTGACATTTATATATAACCTCGATATCCGACGTATCGACGAATAAATTACAAATTCTGAAAATCCTTTCCTTTCGTTTACCTTTACCGTGTAAACCGCGCAAACCGCGCAAACCGCGCAAACCGCGCAAACCGCGCAAACCGCGCAAACCGCGTAAACCGTGAAAACACGCTGTTAACTTTTGCAAACTTTTGCATCGCAGGATCTGCTACTGCTGGAAGAGCAAGAAGGTTCCGTCAACTTCAAGTTCGGCGTGATATACGCGAAGAAAGGGCAAACGACCGACGACGAAATGCTATCCAATGGTAAATCGACGAAAAGTTCAAGTTGAATCAAGGCGAATCGACCAACTCTTGAAACTTGGACGACTATACGATGGACAAGAACGGCGGTCGCTTTCGCTTAAAAATCAAACACGTTAGACAGCCCTTTGTCGCTTCTTCCGATATACGCGTTCTTCCACGCATTGCGCGCAAATCTATATCGTTGTAACGAGCGACTTTTCACCGCCTTGCATCCGAGTTTCAAGTTTTAGAAAAATGCGATTCCACGTTGATTCGTAACTCGTCTCGATACGCGACGCAGATACGCGATACAGATAGGCGATACAGATAGGCGATACAGATAGGCGATACAGATAGGCGATACAGATAGGCGATACGCTCGTTTACAGAGAAGGGCAGTCCAGAATTTGACAAGTTCCTGGAAATTGTGGGCGAGAGGATAGAACTGAAGAATTGGGACAAATATCGAGGTGGTTTGGACGTGAAAGGTACTATTTTCATCCTTCTAGGATTCCTCTGTTTCTCGGTAAAATGCATTTGTTAATTTCGTTATTGTACGCGCGTTAAAGTTTCTCTCTCGAAATGCGCTGCTTCTTCGTCGTACGTACACGACGTATGTATGTGTTTGTCTGTGAACGTTTGCAGGCGACATGACTGGCAACGAAAGTTATTATACGGTGTACGCGGGACACGAAGTGATGTACCATGTGAGTACGATGCTTCCGTATTCGAAGGACAACCGGCAACAGTTGGAGAGAAAGCGACACATCGGTAACGATATCGTAAACATCGTTTACACGGATGACTCGAACGCCATAGACACTTTCAACCCAAACTGCATCAAAAGTCAATTTACCCGTAAGTGTTGGACGTTGACGCGCGATTTATCGACATTTTTTTGGATCCAGGCCGAAATAATATCAAGGCTTTCGAATATTAGTTTTTCATCGATCGATAAGATAAAGAGCAAAGAATAAAGTAAGATAAAAATATAAATCAGAGTGGAGAATTCAACGAAATATCATCATCCATCTGTACCTCCGTACCTAAGACCTGCCATCTTTTCGCAAGATGCGATATATTTTCGAAAACTATCGGTCGCGTGGAAAAATATTTCGAACGAGATTCGTCGGACGATTGGCTTCGAGGGAATTGGTTTGGACGAATTGGTCGACGTGATTGTCATTTTTACGAGCGAATGCGCAAAAGTTGTAACAAGTTGTGCAGGAATCTCGATATTCCGTCTAAAAGAGCATCATCGACCGATGCCGATGCCGATGCCGATGCCGATGCCGATGCCTGGTCGCGGTAATAACGGTGTTACCGGAGCACAAGCTCGATCGTAGTATCGTAGTAAGCGTACTACGTATCGGATATATGGGAATACGCGTGTACGCGTTCTTACATACGATTTATATATATATATATATATATATATATAATTATTATTAGTATACGATTTCGTCGGGGTTGGGAAAAGGCATTTTAACCGGTAAATGCCGAATAATCGATATAATTTGAACCCGCGAACCTGACCGGCTGGAAAGCTGCAGACCTGTTTGTCGTTTCTGCTACAACGGCTGACACAGCGGCACAGCCGGTGGTGATCGACCGTTGCAGCGCCGCCGCGCGCGTCGTAAATTTGCAGCTGGTCCTCGACGAGTTTCGGACAAATGTCTGGAACAATGATGAAAGAGATGGAGAAAAACGATTCATACTTGGGGGAAAAGTGGTAGGTAGCGTGTCGCGGGGCACGCTGATATTTCTATGATGTTCGAGAAACAACATTTTGGAAACCGCTACGTGCCTGCGCACGCATAATTTGCAATAATTTACAATAATTTACATATATCGATGCGTTAGAAACAGCGATCTGGGCATAGTTTGCAACGTCTAATTCAATGTTCACGCGATACGTTTACAAATACAGACGTATTTGCCGTGGTATCGGCGGAAGAAAACGGTAAAGGATGGCGCGTGGCCATTTACTGCGACGAAAATGTTCCTCTGTTTGGTCCGAGCCTTCCGTGCCCACCTGTGTTCGAGGACCCGTACACCCTGCGAGAATTTCTTCTCGTCAAGTTGATAAACGGCGAGAAGGCTACGTTCAACACGCCGACGTTCGCCCAGAAAAGGGAAAGAACCCTGGACGCTCTTCTCCGGGACATGTATCAGGAACACTCGCAGGAGAGCAAGAGTAACGTAAGTCTATTCAACGATAATATTCCACCGTTTTATCCTTCCATGTGGATACTTTTAGCGGATTACGAGCTTATCGCCTGCCCCTCGCTCCTCTTTCTCTCGCTTTTATATCCTTCTTTGAAAAACTTGATCTTACTTGCGATAGGTTTTCGTTACATCTCACTTGAAACATCCTTCTCGAGTATCGAACATCTCTGCATTTATTGTACGCGCTTGCGCTACTATTAACACACTTTCTTCGTTATTAACAATAGAATACGGTTTTCTTCTTATACGCAAAGATGGGTGGGTGCCGCGCGTGTATCAAACATAGTAGATGTACAAATCGAAGATATACGAATACTTGAGAACTCTGTTTCTTTACGTACTACGCTGAAAATCGTATCCTTTTTATTTTATTTTCGTTCGTTACTATCTAGAATTTTCTTCGTGTTAAAAATGAGACAATTTCTCAGACGACTGCCCCTTGTACAGTTATACAGTTGGCGTAGTTGGCTAAAAACCAGCTGGCAATTTTTACGATTATTCGATTATTCGATTATTCGATTATTCGATTATTACGATTACATTTCTTGTACGTAAGCGTTATTCGATCAGAGCTATCTATCGCGCGATAACAAGCATGTAAAAGATGATATAACGTGCATCGTGGCATCGTTGTTCTGGCTTCGGCCGTCTCTCTTAATGGCGCGTTGCGCTTTGTCGCTTTGACGTTTCGTCGGCAACGCCTCGAGTTGTACGAAAGATCCGCCGAAAGTCTTTACAGTCTTTTATACTGCGAAGAAGCAAAGTTGTCGAAGGGTGGAAAGAACGCGCTATCGGTGAACGCGATCGGAGCTCGAACAATCGATAAAACGATGGTGAAAAACCACTTTCCTCCGTTTTTGCACGAATTTCCGAAACTCTGTACGGTATGTATTAGCTGTTCGCACACCCCCCCGTAGAAAGGAAAATCGATGGAATTTTCGCAGAGTATGTTAAACCGACGAGCATTGTCGGATGTCGTGGAGGCTCCAGGTCGACGTCGCGAGGAGACCCGTGCTGTGGAGATGGTGCGCGTCGGACAGGCCCTGAAACTCGAAGCGATCGTCAGAGGTTTGGCGCCAACTTCCTTGGCCACTGCTGGCCCTTTGAAGCCTAGACCGTGGGAGCCGAGGTGTATCTATCCGGATTTCCCACACGAAGTCGTATGCGGCGACGTTTGGCTGAATAACAAGCTGATCTTGGCTACCGAGAATGGAACTTTTCTGATCGAAGGTGAGACGCGCCTTTCAAAGCCTTATTTTCTTCGCTTCGCCTTAATACGTATCGATCTGTACAAAGTTTCGCGATAACCTCGTATGCGTGTAGCTTGTAGCACATTGCTATAAACGTTCGTTTGCCACTCTCTCTCTCTCTCTCTCTCTCTCTCTCCCCCCCTCCCCTCTGTTCCTGTCTGCGAAATAATAAAAAAACGCAAGAACCTTCGAATGCATTTTCTATTTCAGACAGTTTGTCGCACAGACTGATATTCGACGAGTCCGTGCAAATTAAACAGCTGGACGTAATCGAGCAACACGGAATATTGTTGTTTCGAACCGGCGACAAAGGCAAAGATAGCAACGTCTACGTTTTTCGTCTAAGGGAATTCGAGAATAGCACGGCGAATAGGTGCGGCGAAATTCCGAACGATCGTGAGAACGATCAAGAGTGCGAAGACAATGGCGACGAGGACGATGCGGACGACGACGCCGAGGAAAGCGAAGAAAACGATTATGAGAATTTCACGCGAGCCACTACAAAATTTAAGCCCTTGATTCGTTCTACTCGTGTTCGTGTTCGTGTTCGTCCCTTGGCTGTCAGAGGACGAGCACATATAAAGGAAAGAAGACTACCTAGAACTCGGGGCTGCCATTTATACACCGTTACGATGCCTGGTGGCTCTCATTTGCGCATGGTATGTACTAAAACGGAGAAGAACAATTTGCAACGCATTTTGAAATTTCATTAACGCCGTAATAAGACGCGAGTCAATTTGGCAATGTACGTAGCGATGCAGGTTACGGGATATTTACCGCAAGCGTATATTTGGTGAAAAGCTAGTTTTAGTTCACGGCATGAATAGTAGACGTGTCAAGCGTATGATAACCGTTAAACGTACGTACTATTGACGTTTATTTGCGATACGTTTGTGAAATACGAAATAAATTACTCCGCGTATTGAATCGTAATTGGCATATACGTGTGTGTATATGGAGTTTTAGACTGGTTTGAAAATCTATAATCCTGGTACGAGAATGTAACGTGAGAATGAAATTTCAAAGCGTTTCGTAGGACGAGTATTTGTGTATATTGCATTTACACAGGTGTCGCGTAAACACGATCCTCCTTTTTCGTTTCATCGTAGTTTCTTCTTTCGTACAAGCAACTTTTATACTTTTCCTTTTATTTCAATTTACCATATAATTTTAACTGGAACTCGTCGTTGCTATCTTGATGCGAATACGTGGCACGCAATATGTGGCATGTTTATAAAATAGGCTATACGCCGTATAGCGTGACAATACCTAGACGCTGCTTGGACAGTGGATCGAAGACAACGAGAAAAGTTGCTGTATAAGAAGGTCGTGTTTCGTGTATAAGAATCGTGCTTGTAACGTGTAAACAGACGCGAAAGATGATCGTTCGTTCGCGTTGCTTAAATATTTAAAGAAATTATCTTCGAATTAGCTTATACTTGCAATCGATTCTTCTTATGTAATTTTGCTTATTTTTAACCGTTGCTTAAGAGTTGCTTGAGAGTCGCTTAAGAGTTGCTTAAGAGTTGCTTAAGAGTTGCTTAAGAGTTTCTTCGACATGGAAGATTACGAGCAACGCTACATCTGCTACACAGCGGATATCTTTCTTTATATCCGAATCCGAATAAAAATTGATTAAAAGCTCGATAATTTACGATCTTTGCCGAAGCTTTGGCTGTTCGTGTGTTTGGTCGTTCGTATAAAAACGAGTTTTTCTTTGTTTTTTAACGTGATACGCGCACTGGGATCGCAAAGGCTTGGAAATGGCGCGAAATCCGTAATACGTGGGTATAGGGAAACGTTCGAATCGCTTGGAACACGCTTCCAAGCTGAAAGTACGTGCATCGTATTGCGAGTAAGCGTCGAAAGTTTTTAAACGTGTTTGGTAGGCGAGTGTTTTGCAAGTTTGTCAGATCGCGTCGCTATATATAGTATAGTATGATGGATCGATGGCGATGGTATCGAGACGAGAAAGCATCCTGTTATTGCCGATCTTCTATGTCTTGTATCGAGCATCTTTGCAAGTAGTAGTGTTTCGAGTAAATTGTAAACATAGAAATCGGTGGATGGCGATAACAGAGAAATGTACATTACGAAGGTTCGTAATTCGGATATCGTTTTGTTATTTTATTTAGTGCGTAGCGGTCGGCCGACGTTTGATAGTTTTCCAATGGAAACATAGCGCCGCGTGGACCGCATGGTGTTCCGCTGCAGACACAGATACCGTGGAAGGATTTTTGCATTTGAAGGAGTTGAATGCCAGCGAATCTCCAACGTTAGTAACGATAGTAGAAAATACAGATTCGAACAATGAATGGACGCTTTGCTGCGGTGTCCGACATCATTTTGAATTGATCTCAGCTTCTGGAAGCACGAGAATTCTTCACATCGAGGGGACACCGAAACCACACGTGGTGGCTGCTTTGGACCTCTGCGAAGACGAAGAACCCGAATTGTTACTCTGCTACAACAGTACGTATTTAGTATATCTGGTCGTACGACTAAAAGTTAAATAGCCTTAAATAGACTTTCGACCAAACGCGCCGCTAGATGCTAAACCGATCGAAAAACCGTATTGAAGTGGTTGGAACGTAAAACGGATGGCTTCTTGTTCCGCTACTTTATAGTATATTCGACGACGTAAAAGTACATGAAAGTGAAAGTTTGAACATCAAACAGCTAAATAAAGGTAAAGAAAATATAGAAACGTATCTGTATGGGATTTTTGGAATTATCACGTATAATACGTAGGTAGGTAGATAGATAGGTACGTACGTACGTATTACGATATATCGATGTATCGATGCAGCTAGAAGTTGAATAAGAAGCGAGATGAAACGGGATGAAAAACTTGAGAATTTAGTAACGGTAGAATTGTCGAACGTTAAATGGAAGAAGAATTGGTGGCACCGATGCAACACCGAACAACAAGTCGATCGATACTCGCTTACCACCTGCCTTTCTTACCGCAGATACGTGTCACTTTCAAAAGCTCTTAGAAGAGAATACCGTGCCAACGGAATTCGATTTCAACTGGAATTCCGTTCCTGCGGCAATAGGTAAGATATCTTGGTATTTCGTTTTTGCCCTGTCGCGTTATCCTCCTCAATCGAACGTTCTTTATTTTTCAATAATCGTCCACGATCGGGGAAAAACGCAAACTTTCAGCCTGTGCCTTCCCCTACGTGATCGCCTTTACCAACGACACCATGGAGATACGATTGATAATCAATGGAAATCTGGTGCACACGATCGCCATGCCAAATCTGAATCTAATCACTTCGAAGCAAGACATCTTCTTCGCTACGACGGCTCCAGAATTTCTGCCTGGAAAATGCGAAAGAATTCGCCTGGACTCGAAACCCATGGACAAGGAAGAACCGGTTTCCAGTCCGCCTCCTTTCCCCCAATCTTCTACGTCTCGATCCAATCTGCAAAGTAGTATGTGTCGCCTTTTCCAAACGAATCGTCATTTTCTGCTTATTCGCGCCACCCGAACGCACCGCGTTTATATCTTTTACCAAAACTACGCTCGCAGCGATAAACACCGGTGCTGGGGATTTTCACGCGGCCAACGCGATAATCACGTTTCATTGACGCAAAGTTATTAGCGTCGATGACATTTCAAAATGTTTTATACAACGCGTACGACACGTTTACGCGCGACCTCTTTAAAAGTCCAGCCACAGTCTGTACGAACAGCTTGCTAGATCGAAAAGTCTAAAAAACGATGGCGTTAGAAACGTCATATACTCTATATATATATATATATATATATATATATATATATATATATATATATATGTATATATATATATATATATATATATACTCTATATACTCTATATACTCTATATATATATATATCAAGCGAATATATGTGCGTTATAGTAGTTTGATATTGGTAGGAAATCGATGTACGATACTATGAAAATAATAGAAAATAATTTTCCTTTCTATAGACAGTCAGGGCGACTGGAAGCCGATAAGAATCTACCAGATACCGTTGCAAACCTTATCGAGAAGTAGCTTGTCGACGTGCTCGCAACGACGGTGTCCCAGCCCTGCCGAGCCAGAAATCATCTCCGCGCCGCCGACCGGCGACAAAAGTTTCCTCAGCGTTGAGCCTCACAGAGCGTTGAGCAGATCGTGTAGCAGCAGTCCAACGCCAACGCCGACCAACGTGCTTCCGCCACGACTCAGAAAATAGACTGGATCGCTGACGATCTATGGACACTTGGTTTGACGCGTTCAGCGTCGATAATGCCGCGTTAGTTGGCGTGGCGTGGCGTGGCGTGGCGTCATCGGCACGCGTTAAGTTAACCCCCTAACGTACAAAATTCTTGTCGATTTAACCGGTGAAAAACGCGCAGTTTTCTTTTCAACGCAATTGTTTCTTAGCTGTGTAACGATAGATGTTTTTGTAGTGCTCTACGTCTTACGTTTTTAATACGTTTCGTACGATAAAGCGTAAAACGCAAGATAGGAAAAGCACGTGTCTCTTCGTAAATACGAAAATGTGATTTCCATTAGTACAAAAAGCAAGGTTGATCGGCCGTGCCTGTTATTTATTGATAACGTTATTGGCGATAACCATCGTTGGTTAGCTGCGAGCGCATCAGCGCCGACGGGTTAAACAAAATTTCCGTTAAGTTGGCGCTAAACGGCCAGGCGACTCGAGCTTTCGCGGTCAACGTATAAACGAAACGACCTTCCTTCTGACAGATCGCAGCTGTACCTGAAGCTCGTGCCTCGGTAGGATCGACGACGGATCGTGCACGATTCGGTGCGTTTCAACTGTAGCTAGAATTTACTGCCGTTGCAAAGAGCAATCGAGAGAATTTTTTCCTATAACAGACGACGTAAGTGCCCTTGGCGACTCTTAGGCAAGAAGAACTTTGACTTCGTACGTATACACGTACGCGCGCGCCATTCATTTCCCTTCTTTTACACTTATACTCTTTAATCGACGATAGCCCATAGTTGCACAATTTTTACGCAAAACGGTCGCGTTAGCGTTTATTCGAACGTTGTTGATCGACCCCAGATCGGAAAAATATTGGACAAAAAGTTGGAAAAGTGTTGGACGGCGGATGTTTATGCATTTATCAGAGATTTAGAATCGCAGAGGTACGCGGCATGCGTACGAACGTGCGACGTGGGAAAATATTAAAAATACCCAAAGTAAATGCAAGTTAGAACGTGCCGGCGCTTGGCGAATCGAGGCAAACTAAAGTTTCGTCATTTTCTTTCTGCCATCTTTCTTTCTCCTCGTTTCGTCCAAAATATCAAAATATCAAAATATCAAAATATCAAAATATCAAAATATCAAAATATCAAAATATAGTCGTTATCTAGAAAACGGTCTGCACGATATAAGTTTGACGTATCTTGAGAAATGAAAAATGCCAGAGAGCTTGTTTCGATCAAAGAGAGAGAGAGAGAGCAATACGGCGCTTGTTGTAATTTTGGCCATGTTCCTAGTAAATCCACACACGCTTCGCGAAAGTACAACCACACGCGTCCGTCGATTCGATTTAACGTACGGAGAACGAAAGTAAGTATAGGAATTATTCTACAAGCTGCTTTCTATATGACAAACGTAAACAACGAAAAAATATTTTTTTTAAATAAACCTATACGTTCGTATTTAATTACGAACGTATTTATTTGAACGACGTAGTATCGGAGGAAACAATTACAGTGTAATTAGAGTGTGCTGGCAAGCTTTTCTTTTAAATGCCCCGAACGCCTCGCCTCGGCTGTTTCAGTTTCTACAAAATTACGTCTACGATGCGATTTCGTTCGCTGTTGGTGAACGGAACGTTGGCTTGACAAATTCTTGCTGCAAATACGAAAAAACACTCTATACGTATATAATGCTAACAACAATAACAATGATGATAATAATGATAATAATAATAACGATAATAATACGTAGAAGAATATTTAGTAACGAGACAAGGCATCGGATAACAAGACGTTCGGATAGTACTAGTACGATGGTAATAGATGATAAACGATAAACGATAAACGATAAATGATAAATGATAAATGATAAATGATAAATGATAAATGATAAATGATAAACTAGAAATTAAACAGAGAACGATGCGAAACTTTACATATAGTTGGATCTAATCGATCGGTACTCGTCATAATAACGTAAATGCGTATATAGGATAAATAGTACGTACAGTGGTGGCGCGCATATACTTTTCGTAGCCACTGTATATTAATGGTGTCTCGTAACGTACAACAAGTTTGATTATTCTGTTAATGTTGCAACGTTAAAGTATTATGTTAATGATAAAGTCGAAGAGTTGAAAATTGTGAAACGTCGAAACTAGGAAATGCTCGAATACACGATTACTACTACCTGCGAGACAAGTCTCTGCTTAGCTGCCGTTTCTTCGAATCGTATTCGCGAAAACCTCGAATCTGCATAAATATCCGCAGTCTAGCCGTTAGTTTTATTCTTCGTTATTTTCTCCTCTTATTCGCATTTATTCGGCTTTAAATTTCCGTCAAATGTTATTTGAAAGTGAACTCTTTACAGAGATACGCGGCTGAGAATTTATTCGGTGATAATCTTCAAAGAAGAGAACTCGTTCTCGGTGTGCTGCGAAAGATTTGGAAAAATCAAAATGATATACATACGTGATCGAATTTAGCGACTTTACGAGAATTATTTTAGCGACTTATCAGCTCGAACGAACGAACGAACGAACGAACGAACGAACGAACGAACGAACGATAAAGAGCAAAGGATTTTCATTTCAAGAAGTTTCAAAGATTTTCGCGAGGTCTACGCGAGTTGTACCACATTTTACAATTACTTTTACCTAATTCGTAGATAATTTATACGTCGATCGTCTCGTTCGATAGTTATCCTGACGAATTACCTGTCGGCAATTACAATAGCTACGATAGAACCCACGTTGATACTTAAAATGATGATTAAAGAAAATGTACGCTGTCGTTGGAAAGATTTCTCGCTGCGAACGTGCTCTCGCGCCGTTGAATCGCCTAGCGATTTCTATATGTATGTATTTACCGCAAATAAAAGGAAAATAACGTAAAAATACTTATTACATGTTAATATTTAAACAGGAATTTGGTAATTACGTGAAATAGGGGACACGTCGTCGATCTCGATCATCTTCCAACACGCTGCAACACGTTGTCGAGCTTAAAACGATTCGCGTTTAACGCTATGTCTGATTTAACAAATGTTCTTTTGTAAACAATTCTTCATCCGCACGATATATGTATATTTGTCGTACGGTCGACCGACTGTCGAATCGAAGATCAAAATAACGCGCGAAAGTGCAACATTCCGTGCATCGATCGATTCGTCGAACCTTATTGCCAACTGCATTGCCGACTGCATTGCCGACTGGATATTCATCTAGTACAGGCTACGGTATATTCATTTATTTACACGATATCAAGAATGATTATCACGTGGAATATCCAATGGAAAGGAGCTCGCTTTACTATTATTGCCGCGTTACAAGTGGTAACTCGTATTGCCGACTCCGATGCCGGGCGCATCGTAAAACTGCTACAGGTCTCGAGGAATCTTTCTCGGACTGCACTCCAGCGGAGGCAGTTTCTTCGACGGCGAGGACAGTCTTCGCCTACCCTCGCTAACGGACGATCACCGCTCGCAAGCAGTTGAGATCGTTGGTATCGACCACGCGCTCTAGTCACGCAAAACTGTCTGTAATAATCTTATCGTATACGCCTACTTTCTACCTTTCGTCTACAACGCTTCCAAACTTGCTAACTAGACGCCTGTTTTTGACAGTGTGCGCAACGGCAATCTTGTCGCAACGGGAAACGTCCTTTTGCTCCAATCTGTCTCGTATCGACCACCGACCACCGACCACCGACCACCGACCACCGACCACCGACCACCGACCACCGACCACCGACCATCGACCACCGACCAGGTGACGCCGATACATCACAACGCATATTGAAAACTTATTCAAATCCACGCACTCGCGTATTTAATCGTCCATCTCCGCTTAACAAATGTACAGGTGAATCTTTTATATTTGCTCAGACAATTAACTCCTTAAAAAGCTATTTCGTCGATTTCAACGTTAATACAACACGCTCTGTCCCATACACCGTATTCTGTATCGTTAATTTTTTCCATATACGTATAAATAATCTTCTTCGTGCGTCATAATCTGAAAATGTTATTCGCACGAAACTTTAGTAGTCTTAGTAAATTCGTAAATGAATTTGTAAAATCTTTCCGTTCTCTCCGATTTCAATGTATTTTTTGATATGCTGTAAAACTCGACATTTTTCCGACACGTATAACCGTCGGTCTACCTTAATTTCCCAGATATTCGCAAGAAAAACAGTAGACTCTTCCGTTAAAAAATTTTACAGTTGCAATAATCCGGCCTTGTGTCTATTACAATCAGTTGAATATTCATATGTAAGAAAATGTTCTCTTCGATAATTTTATTTTTTCGATTTAGAACGAGTTTCTTTTCGATTGCCGTATCTTTATAAAATCTTTTCTACTCTTCAATTTCACCAATTGCAGAGCGATTGTTTATTCGATATTAGTAATTAATATATTACAATATATTACAAATATATATATATATATATATATATATATATATACACACACACACACACACACACACACACACACACACACACACACACACACACACACACACAATACAATATATTATAGGATAATATCGATACTTTACGTTATAATACATTACGTTAGTATAGTGGTATAGCAATATATTTTTTTAAATAAACAAGCCAACACAAAAATTTTACATATACGAAAAAATACGTAGTTCGAAGTAAATGGTCAACTTTGAGCCATACATAGTTTATAAAGAATTCCTTAAAGTCTGAAAAACCCGCTCTTGTAAATCTATGAAATTTCAAATACTGTTCAAATACTATCGCAACCCTGTCTAGATTACTTTAGTCCCTTTTTTTCTTTCCTGATATTTATATACAGCTTTCGTGTTTCGCTTATAATCGCTTAGAGGAAAACGATCGGATCGATATGATGGTGACGAGTGGAAAGGGCTGGCTCACGTTTCCTGAAACGCGTTTAAACGGGTTCAAATCAAACGCATTCCGCGACTTTTTTGCCACACCGCGCCGCCGAGAATTATAGATGCCAATCGCTGTCAAGCGGAGCTAAAGGAAAATGCTTTGGCGACCCCGGTCAGTCTCGAGCGTTGAACTATGATCATTTACGTTTACCTCACTTATATGCCACTATCAGCCGAGTCTTATAATAATAATTGTCCGATCCCCTCCTAAAATCCCCTCTTATTTTCCAGATTCGTAACGATATTTAATGGCTTTTGGAAAAATAGACGATAGGTAAATCGAACGTGCACAGATTGAAAGCAATCTTTAAATCGAGTTTAACCTTTTAAAAAGAATGTTAACCTTTATTTGTAATAGCGATTGCACAATTTTAAAGAAGAAATATTAGTTTCCGTATTAATCTGATTTATTTTAATTTAACGAACTTGCGTGCCAAAAATTAGATTTGACTTGATCATTCAAATCGAACCGTAATTAACAAGACTAATAGCAAACATAATCCAGCTAATGATTTATTTGGGCTAGTAGCAAAGAATAATTTTCTTTAATCGAAACGCCTTGCTTTCTTGTTTTTTTTTTCTTTTTTTTTTTTTTTTACAAAATCCTTTATGATCATTTGTGTACAATTGTCGAATGAAATCTAATCTATACTTTGAAATATTGGAAATTTCTTTTCAACCATTTAATAATTATTATTTAGTAATCGACTATCTTGGAATTTTTCAATTACTTTCCAAACTTCGAGCTTAACAAGTTTGACTGATTTACGTTAAATTAATAATAAGTAGCGATATTACTAATAATTTAATTAAATTAATAACGCTAGAATAATCTTTCTGCAATCAAGAAAATAAGTTTTCCCGAACACTTGATTAACTTCGAATTCAATATCGTAATTGAACTCAACTGTAATATCAGTGAAATTTATTTTAACATCGTTGTTCACTGTTCAACTATTCAACTATTCTGATATTTTTTCATATTTTCTAATTATTTTCTATATTTCTGCACCAACTGATAATGAGCGAAGAACAAATACATTAAATTAACAAAGTATTTCATAAATGCTAATTAATGTAATGAAATATACATAATGAAACAATACGATATACGTAATTGAGTTGTTGTAACTTTCGAACGAATAAATAAGATATAAATAAAATGACTCTTGTTCCATAAGATGAACAATGATAGAACAACGTAATAACGTGTATTTCTAATATAAATATTAGACAGAGTTAAAACATTTTTTGAAACAGAATTCCTCAAGTCAAGCAATGGACGAATAAGTAAAATAAAATTTTCAAATTTCGTAACTAAAACACCTATGAAAGACATTGTGCACACAATAAAATCGATCGATTTCGTTGATCAATCAGTCTGTGAGTAAAATGTTTAATTCCATTGTAAAAATCATGAAATACAGCGATAATTACTAGACTGCGGATGTTTATGCATTTATAGGAAGTTTGGGAGTGCAAAATTTGAGAAGATACAATACAAATAATATAAACAAATATGTAAAACATCCAGGGTGCAGTGCTTTCTACAATACTTGATAGGCACAAGACAATTCTCTACCGAGGTTCTACCTTTTCTAATTATATTCTCAAAAATATGACATATCTGCATAGAAATCTGCACTCTATATCGATAGACTGTATACTTGGTTGATTAAAAATCTACACTCATACCTCCCATATTCTTGCAAACGTCAATTCTGACGTTTCTCTAACTTGTTCTGTTCCACTAAAATCACGGGATAAACGATAACAAACCGAGTACATGTAATACCGTATTAGAAAATAAACGATGCATTACGACGAATCATGTGTTCGATCTACTAGCGAGATTTCGGTTAGATCAAGTTGCGCGTCCGCCATATTGAAATCCTGCTTCCGTGTAACGTATCGGTTGTTTTACATGTTCCTCGATTAAAATTATCCCAAAAATCCACCCTAATGATTGTTTCACCATAACCTGTCTAATAAATAGTACGAGTGTTTCATAACGTGTTTGGAGATGTAAAATAAAAGGGATTGACTTATCATCTAGAATTAAATAGGTTATTTTTGTCGTATAAATCTGTATTAACATTGACAATCTGAAACGTTTTACAATTATTCTTCAAGTTGCTTCGATTATCGATGGATTAGAGTATTCTAACAAACAATATCTTAAATAAGATAAGTTCTTGTTAACATTTATATAATTAATCTGTAATTTCTCCTTCGTTACTTAACAGTTAATTCTATTATAGCAATAGTAGTTAAGTTTATACGTTTAACATGTTTCTCCTATTTTTATTATTTTTTATTATTGCACCAATAATTATAATAAAAAAGATTACATTTAAACGTATTTATGCTCAATTACAAGCTGTTACATTTTATCTCATACCTTATCAGTCCACTTTAACGAACATACGTTTAGAGCACCTTTGGAACATACCTCGATGAAACGCCGAATAGAGCAATTTCTAACATTTCTTTTGTTTGGTGTCCATTTCTCGAGTATCGTTTCAAATCAATTTCGTGTAGAATCGCTCGCTATATGTATTATGTACATTGATGCACACGTCCATCTGGTGGCAATGCACTGTACTACCACCGGGTGCTGGCTCGGAGCACGAGCGTAGAAAGAGAAAAAGAGAGAAAGAGAGACACAGGTACGAGACGAGCTTGTGGTGTGAGGTAGCCACCAGTCAACAGCGGAGACGGAGACGGAGAGTCCGAGGTAGCCCGTGCCTGTAGCTGCCCGTGGCTCGTTGTAACGTGACGCGAAGGTGTGCCAAGCTCTTTCGGTTGCCTGTTACTTCGTCCGAAGACGCCCGATCGTACGTCTACCATAGTGTCGCGTATCGAAAGTGTCGGTAGTAGTGTTGTGTGATCTATTGGCCTGTCTGTCCTCGTGTGCTAGCCGAAAAAACTATACCAGCCGAGCCGTACATCATCGCGGAAAACTGTCAAGAGTGTCGTGTGATCTCAGACGCTGGCTTCAAACGCGAACGCTTACGGGCAATCCTCATCGCGATCGTGGAGTTGCACGAAACATAAGGTAAGGAAGCCAGATACGCGGAAGTGTATCGGAAGTGAAGGTAAAGTCGAAAATTACTTCGGTCGGTTACTCGAACGTTGCGCGTACAGAGGTTATGTTTCCCGATGACCCCTCGACTCCCGCCTCCTTCTCCTCGTTATCCCCTTTCCTTTCATCGGTCTCTTCCTCTCTCCTCCTTTACTCTACCTCCCTCCTCCTCCTCCTCCCCCCCCCCCACCCCGCCNCGCCCCTCCACGTCTCGCCTCACATCTCGCTCTTTGCCTTATTTTTTCCCTGACAAACGTGTTCTTTCGCCGATTGAAAATCGCTTTAAGGTCATCATCGCAATTTTGGTAGGACGATATCCCATCGACGCAATGAATTTCGATCGCGGATCGATCAATTACCGATTTCGCGCATCTCCTCTTCCCCCCCCCCCTCCTCCCCACCCCTTCTCTCTCTCTCTCTCTCTTTCCATCTATCTATCTATCTATCTATCTATCTATCTATCTATCTATCTATCTATCTATCTATCTATCTATCTACCTATCTCTAACTATTTATCTGTCTCCGTCTCTCCCTTTTGTCTCTTCACGTCCTTTTCCTCTTTCTCTTTCTCGACCGCGAGCCGCGAAGGCACTCGACACGCACGCTCTCACACACCGACGTGTTCCGTTTCTTTCCTGCGAGACTGTGTCGTAGCCTTTCTCGTGGTAACGAGTTTCGTAACTTCCCTCGATACAAGAGTCACGAACTATCAGCTGTCAGCCTCCGTGCTTGTACCACCTGTCTTAGAGTCGATTCTCCGCCTCTCCTTCCCTTCTCTACTTTATACTTCACAATTTTATCCCTTTTTACCCTGCTCCGTATATAAAATCCATGGAATGGAATTGTCGGCACAAAATTTTCATGATTCCGCGACAGAGGAACGAGAACGTGATATAGCCGCGTGTCTACGAACGTGGCGAAGTAATCGGAGCAGCAAGAGAGGCTAACCGAGTTGGACAGTCATGATATTTCGGCGCGCAGGCTTTCTGTCTTGACAGCGTGACCGGCCTTGAGCCCCTCTGCGCTCCCCGCTTGCACCCTTCACCTCCATCCCCACCTCCCCGAGGTAATACACGATACACACTGCGGATCAGTGCTCCTTAACGCGAGATTCTTGTGCCTGGAGATTTTCTTCGATCGCGCGCGCACTGACTTCTTTCTCTTGTAACGCGCTGTATATGGACGTTTCGTGTTCTAAGTGAATCCGTTAAGCCAAGAAGACGAGTTATCGAGCTCCAGTTCGACCTCTAGCTCGTCTACGAAACTACTATGTTGACTCGTCGATGCTCGACGTCTTTATGTGTTTAAAGATCGATATGAGAATTTGAATTCACCGTCATGATGCATTTTGGTGATTCTCGTATGTGAAACAGAGTTATCGAATTTGAGTTCGTGCTTGTCTACGCATCCACCTTGTTACGATGTCGTAATCGCTGTTTAACGGCTTTATGCGTTTAGATAACTACAGGATAATTCGAATTTAACGCCATATGAACGTTGGAGATTCTTGTATGTGGAAAGAAGGATTATTGTGGAATAAGTAACGAGTGAAAATGTGCAGAGATAATTTATTTTTACTGAAATTTTCGGTTGTAGTAACGCAGAGAGAAAAAGTAAATATTTTTGTAATATAGGGGAAAATTGTTTGTAGAGTGCTAGCAATATTTTTAATAGTTTTAGTTTTATCTATTTGTAGAACGCTTTTATTAGAACTAGTATGTCGTGTTTCTTTTCCTTTTAATAAGATTCGCTTTTCACATATATGAAATCTTACGTGAGTCGGTTTAATCGCTCCGCGTGAGGTGATAAATGCATTCTCATCGAAATGTTATCCTAACGTTATCAAATCGAAGGTCGAACGCGAAATCTAGCGCGTAGTCAAGTTATCTTCGATCAAGGAACTTGGAACGGAAGTCTGACATTCTATCATCGTATTGGATTTTAATTTAAGTTCGCTAATGGAATTTCTGTTTATTTATTACCAAATCGTATTTTGAGGTGCCAGAATTATGAAAACTATATAGAACGGTGCAAGAATTACACTTTTATGTAAACTAAAAATTACGTAAAAATAATTAGCTGTCCTTTTTAGGTTATACGATTCTTTCATCTCAATATCCGTCTTTTTTATTCTCCTCTAGCCTAAACCATAGTACTTCCCATTCGCCTTTCACGATGCAGTTTTGGTTTTTGTAATGGGAAGTTGATCGAATTAATAAAACAATCTATTTACAAGAATTATTTCGAAAATGTAAAATATCGCTGAGTTGAGTTGATTTAATATATAGTGTATAATAGCGTATAATAATCTTTTTATGTTGGAATTTATAGTTTCTTGTTAATTCGTGTGTGTGTGTGTGTGTGTGTGTGTGTGTGTGTGTGTGTGTGTGTGTGTGTGTGTGTGTGTGTGTGTGTGTGTGTGTGTGTGTGTGTGTGTGTGTGTGTGTGTGTGTGTGTGTGTATATATATATATATATATATATATATATATATATATATATATATATATATATATATATATATATTTATATCTCGTGACAAGAAAGTATAGGGAATTCGAAAGAGGGATTAGTGATAGTATATATAGATATTTAGTATAGGAGAGATAGACAGTGAAGGAGTAAAAATAGAGCTGTAGAGTGGTGAAGAAATTGGCTAATTAACTAGGTAAATTAGATAAAAAAGTAAAGATTTCTGCGATAAATAATAGATATACGTATACATATAATGGTTAATAGTTGGATAACGTTCGAAAACGTTAAATTGCATAGACAATAGCAAAATAGCAAAATAAATGTAATAGCAAGATAAGGGTAAAATAAGGTTGTGCATTTAGATAAGCAGTAGGGAAAATAATTAGAAAACGAGTTCTTCTTATGACATATGGTATACGTTATACAAATTTCTCAAACAATTTAATAATGCTTTCTGTTCTACAAACATACATGTTGTTAATCATTCTTTACTGAAATTGTATTGTATCGTATCGTATCGTATCGTATCGTATCGTATCGTATCGTATCGTATCGTATCGTATAGTAGTTCCTTATTACATCGAAGCCTACGCCTATTACAATCAAACAATTTTGAGTATGTGCACGTGCACTTTTGATATATTTTGTTTCTGCTTTAATGTATTCCTTGAAGCTAAATCTTAATTTACTGTATGAATTCTTATATTCTTTATCGAAATAATGAACTAAATTGAGAAAGAGAAACGAAAACGGTTGAGAGAATAGGGAGAAGTAGAGGAACACAAGAAAATCACTGGCTCGAGGCTGGCTGTTACAGAAAAAAGGAAACGGGATCAAATGAATGGGGCGTTAGCCTATAGCGGTATACGTGAGAATAGTGAACACAGTCAGTAATGACGTTATTGATACAAATTTTAGCACCGACATACATTCTTCTATATCTATCATGCCGCTTATAATTTTTTAAAAATAATACATCTCTCGTTTCAATAATTTTCCAATATGCTGTCAAGGTGATCAACCTGAGTAAAGCGTTGCGAAGATTTTAATTAGGTGTCGCTGTTTGTTAAAAAGTTATTATCATATTGAGAAGTTTTTGATATTAAAACTAAAATTACTTGATATTTTGATACAATAGGATCAATATTATAATATTATACCTTATCATATGTAATACGAGTGATGCAAATCCACTTTTAAGTTAATCAAGAATCGGCTTGTGTTTAAATGTAAATAATACGCGGAGAATGATGTACTTTTGTTTAAACTCTTTTTAATAATAATTTTTTAATGAACGCCGACACTCAAGCAAAACCTTGGCAACACTACTCAGGATGATGACCTTGACAACGTGTTAAAAAATGATCGAAATCAGAGGTGACCCCCTTTTTGTGAACATTTACCAGTAATAACGATAAAAATTTGCTCCGTGATTAATATCATTGAAATTTGTTCGATATAACCTATTTTCAAAAGTATTGCTGTATTTAATATTTCTGACGTGTAAAAGTTTTAAAAATGGACGCGATTTAAAAATGGTCCCTACAAACAAGCATAAAATTTTACTTATCGGCTATTACATATATGCGTAATTACAATTCGATATTACGTTACCTGCGGTAGATAATTGCTTTACTAACATTACTGAAAACTGGAAGAATTTTGAAAAGTACTCTAGAGCAGGAATATTAATGTTATTCTATTTATTTTGATTTATTCGATTTATTTCGAAGCGATTTATGTGAAACAACACGCTGACGGTTGTTTATATGTTGCTTTCGTATCCCACTTCGGAATTAGCCATGTTCGAGCATAACAGAATCATTGACAAATTTTCAAAGCCGATTTTCTCGAGAACGAAGCGTCACATAAAAAAAGTTGTACCCTATATTTCCTTCTTATTTCTGCATAAAGAATCACCTCTTGGCCACTTGTACGTGTTATTCGGCCGAATTCTGTATCGTATATACATATATGTATTTATGATATGTGAAAATAACAAAAATTTCAATTGCGTATTTGGTCGTAGAATTTGTAGCAGAAATGCGGGAAAAATGTTTACAATTTTTATAAATAAAAATCTACCGAAATGAATTAATAAATTCGAAACGATCGTATTAAATTGTTTCCATTTTCAATTGTTCAGATTAAATGTAAAATCATATAAGAAATCCAATTATAAACTCTACAAGCTGTCAAAGTTGCTCATCCACGATGTTTCACGCTGCGTATCTCAAATTTCATGGAAACGTGTATTGCTATCGGACATTCCGATTTTGCAATCGTCTCTTCCAAAGCTCGCAAATCACTTTCGAGGTCATCTCGCGGATTTGCAATGAACGAACGATACGTATTTCCTAACATAGAATGATTTTCTGTAAACAATCGATCGATTCAAATTTCTTCCTTCGAAACTTCAAATTCTGGGTACTAAGTCAAAGAAAACTAAAAATGTAATGGCAACTATTACGCGATACATGCGGTAGAGATAGTCTCGATATATGTATCTCGCGTTAACGTAACCTTTAAGTACCGACTTGGGAATATGGTAATGCAAGATAAAAGTAGAGTTACCGTTGGAAACATTACGAAAGTCATTTTCATTAAGAAGTTCCATACGATTCTTGTATCTGCCTCTGTATCTTAAGGTTTTAAGGTATCTAGTAGTTTCTCCGTTAATAGAATAGAAAATGCAAGATACAAGTAAAATCTATCGACAGTGGCGGCGACGGGTCTGTCCACGACAGTGGTAATCGCAACTCGAGATTGCGCAAGTTCCTTCTCGATCTTATCACGACCGCAGAGTATATACATATATATATATATATATACACACACACACACACACATACACACACACACACACACACACACACACACACACACACACATATATACACATATACATATATATATATACATATACATATATATATATACGTATACATATATATACATATACATATATATACATATATGTATATGTATACACATGTATATACATTACACGTGCAATACGCATACGCATACACGGACTGTCGTGGCTATACGTACAAATATATATGATCTACATACATGCATACGTACGTACGTACAAGTAAACGAACGAGCTAAGTTAAAAGCTAGAAAGGCTGTGTTAAAGAGAAATTGACATTAACAGAAAATGTTTTTCAAATTATCACGTAATATACGGTTCGATCAAATTTAATAGATATTCTCAGTGAGTATTATTTCAATTTCGATTAAGTCAATGTTTATAAGCCAACTTATATAATTAAGGTTGTTAAAAATATTTTAATCTTTTAAAATAACTTAACTCTTATTTTCATACGCACCTTATCTATTAGACATTCTAAACACACTTATCAATGCACATTTAAATACAAGTAATTCGTTAATAATGATTTCTGATATAACTTATTTGGTTTTGAAGAGCAATAGAAATACAAAGAAAAACGAAAAACAAAGACATCTATATTCGTATTATCCAAATATAGACAATAGATTATATATTGAAATTATGATGGAAGAGTTAATATCTTGGTTGAAACGAGTTGACAATACTGATATTATATATTATCTGATATCTGCGCATGCATGTACGTTTTAATTATAGTAGTTAATTATTTTAATTATTTCCCCGTAGTTGGAAGTCATTTGAAAGAAAAATTCGCAAATGCTGTTATTGTTTGACCGACGTGCGATAAAAACGATTAAAGTTAATTATTACAGTATTGAAATCTATACGTTATATTTGGCATAATTTTTATTAAAGCTGAATATTATTTACATGTAAAAAAGTTAATGTCGAAGCGAATATTTCTTAATTAATTTTGGCCCTCTGTGTTTAAACGGTATTCGATTTTTTGTGAAAATCACGTAATTCCAGATACAGCTAACTTGAACGATGAGAAAACGTCAAATACTTTAAATTCAAATATATAGCACAACTAATATTTCAAAGTATTTGTCTTTGTTTACTTTGTGATTTTATCAGAGTTGGCATAGAAGGAGACGTTCGAATATATTCTTGCCCCGACGCACACAGGGATATGAAAACAGTAACGCGATATGACAATGTCGATATAGAATGCAGTTTATGCAGAGGAAATAGGTATGCGTGCATACATGCAGTGTGCACGTTACGAAGACAAATCCGTGTCGCGCGAATGGCTTTCGTCGGGTATACGTAGTCCCGCACCACGCACATGGAAAGAGAAAAAGAGAAAAAGAAAGAGAAAAAGAGAGATAGGGAGAAGGAGTGTGTACTGGAAACTCCCTGGATCCTTGAGACGCGGATAGGCCTAGTGAGACTTATGAATATTGATGAACCTTTCCCGACGTACTTACTAGCCCGGCCGCACCTCGACCGTTTGTTGCTACTCGACGGCAATCTTCCTCTTTTCTTCCTCCTATTTCTTTTCTCAAAGCAAGTTTTTCGAGCACGCCGCATACTTATCGCTAGCCACGCTTTTTCCTCCGCTCATCTACCTTCTTATCCAATCGACTTACGACGATTCCTCCAAATGTACCGCCGTGCATTATAAATATTGCCAACGGAGAAGCGTTAAATACGAACTTGCTTCGGTTGCACGACGATCGTTAATACGAATCTCTTTTAAATCTGTTCGTTTCCGATTGCCAATTTGCTATTAGAGCGTTTAACTATTTTTAGTGGAAACGAATTAACCCGAATCGCTTTTTAAATTAGTCAACCGATAATAGTATATTTAAATATCTTTGTTCGAAGTGTATACTTATTTCTATCGAGAAATAACTAAGCTTAAGTCTTGCTAGACATTTATATGCATAGCCTCGCATACATTCGCGCGCGCGTGTGTGCTCTTCTGTAAACCTGTGTATAGGAATTCTTATATGAAATATACACACTCATAATCAAGTCATTGTACGTGTATGTGAATGCAGAGTAATAAAATAACGAAGAATCGAAGAGTAACGATTTAATAAATAATTATTTCTTTGTCACGAAGATTTCTTGCATTTATGGGGCTTCTGATATAGAAAATGCGTACGTACTTTTAACTTTTTACAACCTAAAATGGAAAAGGTTAAAAGAAAAACTGCACACGCAACGTTGGGAAACGGTTTGTTTGAAAGTTTTGAGCGAGAATCATAGCGAATCTGTCGCGAATATGCGAGCACGATGTTAGCGCTTAAAATCTAGAATTCGATGTTGTAGTGGTCGTCAAAAGTTCTTCGATCTATAGTATATAGTGATCGATGATGCGTTTAGAAATATGCAGGATAATAAATCTGTATGTTTAATTCAGCAGACACGTGACTGTAAATGCAATTAGGCGGTGATATGGACAAGTCGAGGGAAAAGTAACACAGAAACGCGACATTCCTTTACGTTCCAGTAGAAATGTAAGATAGGCGATGATTTAATTAAAGTCTTTATTTATTTTGGGGGATTTTGACAGGATCTGACAGGATCTGACAGGATCTGACAGGATCTGGCAGGATCTGACAGGATTTGACAGGACGCGTAGCATAACCTGACCTTTAAGAGAGTCAAGTTTCAACGTGTTTAGATGTGCACGAGCCAAACGAATCTTTCGAATCTTTATATCGCAAAAGCGATATCTAACGGAATTGCATAAACTTCGTTTTATCTAGAATGATATTTTGCTTGCAATATCGGCTAAAACTGAATCGAAATATTATGATTTACATTTACTTATTTTTATATGAAATAACCTTCTGTCCAGTTGTACCTCGCGTCTAGCCACACCCTATATATGTACGCGTGTGTACACGATCTATAATCTATAAAATTAACTGGAGAAGAATGTTGACATCGGGTAAAATACCTATCGTATTTCAACCTCGTAGCGATCATTAATTTCTGGCATTATCGAAAACAAACCGAAGAATTTAAAAAATATCGAATTTATCCAAGATATATTTTTCTTATATGTAATACGTAATATGCGAAGAGGAAGAATAACCGAGATATTTCAAACGCACCATTCCTATATGAATTTTGGTTACACGTGTGAAACTTATTTGCTCGTTCTGCGATTGAAATAAGATGTAATAACGGTATTGTTGCAATTTCTCTACCGTGTCGTCTATATTAAATTCGTAAAGTGAGAAATGAAATTTTGCAATTAAATATGCTACAAAAATACTATCCTAGTATTAGTTGAAGTATTATTCTAGGGTGTTATTACAATACAATTAGAATGTTTTATATATGGACAGTTCTCTATACTTATTTCACAGTGGAATACGATAGTGAAATTTGATTTGATTTTACTTTATTTTATTTTATATTAAGAATTCTTTATGTTCGTCAAAAGGATTAGTTACAAAAATGAAATTCCATCGGATTTCCCTTTTAAATCAATCTTATAACGATAGGGAAGAGTTTGCGAACGTTACGCTATCTGTATATGATTGAAATCATCGGAAGGCGATCTAACTAAGCTATTAGGCGCCGCTACCGATCGTTTTCTATCGGCATCGACGGTGTGAATTTTTCTCAAGCGCGAAACCAATTGGACGCGATCTCGTTGAGCCGGGCGAAAACAAAATGCGGTGCTGTACTTACACGAGACGACGGTAGCTGGCTATTGCAGCCGATGCCAAACCGAACCGGTTTCTCGATGCTGCTGAAAAAATGCTTCTCGACCGGCTATAATAATTTTAATTGACACTCGGACCAGACCGCTGAGTATCCTCGATCGGCATGTATGTACATATAGCCTCGTATAAAGCGTCGTATCCAGCAAATGAAAAATGGGCATTGTTCGTATTTTTACGTAACCTTGGTCCTCTTATCTAGAGCGTTTTTTTTTTCCACCACTTTCGATCGCTCGCCGATCAACTATCGTAGAACGTGATACAAGATTGATCGTGAAAGCAACGTATTTTAAACTCACGCTGATTACAATTTTTCTTAGAATCATCTTTAGCCGTGAAAGATAAATCCTATCGAATATGTTACATTTAGGCTCGATCACGGATAACAGTTTTATCTTTGCCGCTGTACAACACCGATAATATACTAATTATAAAAATCTTGATTGTACGAAGTATTTTGAACGTTGTTTCGTATTTCGATTTCGATTAGTCGTCGTTAATGTTGGAAATGAAGGAATGCTGAAAAAATGGGTAAAATAAGAGAGAAAACAAAAAAGAAAGAATAACAAAAGGAGAAAAAGGTATATGTGATTAAGGTTAGAAGGCGCGTTCATAAGCACGCAGCCATGGAAAATATTCTTGCGAAGTTGTTACGTACGAACGTATGCGCGTTCAACGAGATATTAAGCGTACGTATGTATATGCAGTTGGGCCTACTCGAGCTGACTGGCCCGGGTGAAAGGAAAACCCGCGCCTA
>JACXIV010000158.1:112124-285692 GCA_014737475.1 Bombus confusus
GGAGGGGGGGAGGGGGGAGAGATTCCACGTCGAATCCAGTACTTTTTGTACTTACGTGGAACGCGATTGCGAGGAAAGCTTCTATGAAATACTTTAGTATGCTCATTGTGTAACGTACAGTCTTTGTAAACGTACAATTATCGCGCGTTATCGCTCGGTAGAAGCAGCGAGAAAATTCATCGTATGACACTCTTGTCGACTCGCGTTTCCCCTTGCTCGCAGCTTTAGCGTGTATTTTCTAAGTTTAAAAAGATGTTTGTAAAAATGAATTTAGATGATTTCCCTTCTTACGTTCTAGCGGCATCTACCAGTTTATTTATTCTTGTTAGTCCTATCGTATTTAATAAAATAAGTCGGTTTTCGGTTGGTAAAGCAGCGAGATTTAATGAAAAAATTATTAAATAATTCGATTGTTGAAATGTCTGCTATAATTTTTAACCATTTTCTCTAAACTAAACTCAAATATCGATTACGCTTTAAATTTATAAAGTGTTGTTTCCTAGCAACCAAGTCCAGTAATTCTCTCGTAGTAAGTCTCTCGGTAACTTCACGATACAACGATAAAGTAACCAAATTAATTAAAGTAAATAAGATACTACGCGAATCTAATAAATTTGTCCGGTATTCGTCGTTCTTACTTATACTTATACTTATTACTTTCGTACAACGAAAGCTATAAGTATGTAGATATAGGTATAATAAGTTGGGAAAGACGTAGAAAAATAAATTTTTCTACTAATTTTTTTATTTTGACGTAATAGAAAAGTACGTACGTGAATTATACAATAACGTTTATACCGATATTTGCTTAAAGAAGCGTACGTTTTAAATACGTTAATTCCCGTTAACAGTTGTTCTGTTTAACATAGCAGAAAATATGTAGGGAAAGTTATATGCGTTCTGTGTACGTAATTTTTGTATTAATTTTCGTTCACTGGAAGAACGCATTCGTTCGTGTTATATAAATTCGAGGTTGACAGTTCGCGTAACTCGTCGCACACGTTTATCCTTCGTTGATATCTGTTTAGAGATCTGTTTAGATTACGTCGTCGATATGCATTTCCGCGAAACATTGGGTTTATTTGGTAATAAAATTTGTCTCTTGGAACCAACCAATGTGAGAGTGTGAGAGCTAGGACGATTGATAGTTAATCCGATAGTTTGAAACGATTCTGAGAGAATCAACGTCTGGTTACTCGATAATTCCTAATATCGCCGCACGGATGACACTCGTCGTAACGTAGCATTTACGAGAAAAGACGCGTTTCAGTCGCTCGAATGTAAGTGAACTTCTCTTCGTGCCAGCGCCGATTAAGAGAAGGAGTACGGGAGGAGGCTATAACCCTCGCTATTCAAAAGAAAGTACATTTTATTTCACTCGTTCGCCCTTTAATTTACCCTTTGAAAAGAAAATTTTGAAAGAAAAATTAGAAAATCACTACCGTCTTCTAAAAATTCTAAATACAATCCGTTTTCTTATATTTTAAAGGCGATTTCAAAAATGTTTAAACGTAACTCATTATCAAGTAAATTTTATTTCGTATTTTCGTATTTATGTAAATTTGTGACATTTTAATCACCTGCCTCGTGTTTCTACGAACGAGGCCTGCAGAAACTTTAGTCCGAGCCTGTCTTTATGTCATTCTGTAAGTTATGAAAATAATTCTCGAACCTAACGTTAAAGCAAACGTTAGCGAAACGTTAACGATAAGCTCTAACGAAAATCCTGGACGTGGAACGAACGGTGGATGTGGCCAACGATAATGTCTCACTTGGCCCGCGTATTATCTGCATTGACAAGACTAACGTAATAAGAAAACAAACGTGGCTCGTCGTACTTGCTTCTTTCATGGTCATTCTGAATCTTAATCGGGGCCTACGGTATATACATATACATATGTACGACCCGCTCGAAATAGAGCCAGCGTGGTGTACTCTTAAGGTCATCGATCCCTCTTCCGCGTCACCTGCCATCCTCGTATCTTTTATCTAGGCACGAACCTAACATCGATCGATAAGCAAATCGAAAATACTGTAATTATGCAATTTCCTGACTTTCCCCGATCTTCGCAATTTTGACTTTTTAAATTTTCAAATTCGATTTTATGACGAACGAAGCGCTGTGTGACAAAAAAATTGTGTTTTGTATTATCGATTTATTCCTTCTTATTGTCGTTTCTATTCGTTTCACGAATCACACAGACCCTTGTCGATCGTGCCACGATTACGCTCCGATTACAGAGGCACAGAATTTTGTTTCCCCCGTAATCGAAAGTACTCGAATATACAAAGTTCTCGAATATACAAACGCCGATGAATTTTTCCAATCAGCGACTGAGGAGGGTATACCGATCATACCGAAGAAGAAAAGGTAGTTACCCAGTTTAGCGAATTTTCTCAATGTTCACCCTCTTTTTGCTCGACTCCAGCAGCCTACTTTTTTTTCGAAAGCTTTGCTGTTTCATTCTACAAATGGAAAAGTGAATCAGCAGAGTTCGAGAAACTAACGTGCTTTTTAATAATAATTAAATTAATAATTCGCATAACGAGAACGGAGTAGGTACCTGTGAAATACTGATAATCGATACACTTGCCGCGGTATGCATCGACTAGTGTGCAGTTGCGTATACAGTTGTGTATAATATAATCTTAAATATTAAATATCCTTTTATATTATGCAATTAATTCTCTTTAGAGCGGTAATTTAATTTTTAATTTAAAGGAAAGTCAACTATTTAAGATCGATAACGAATCTTCGACCGATACATTTACAACTGTTGATAAAATATCAACGTCATAGTTACATTATAGGACGATTCAGCAACGTTATTCGTTCCATTTGAACGTGTTAAGATTCGTTCGCAGAGAAGTAGATTTAAAACTACATACTACGGTTTAGTTACTATCATTCAGTTATATATAACGTTAAATTCAAAATTCAAGGATTCTATAGTATGTTATATCGTAGATTTTATAGTATAAAAATAATTTTATTTCCTTTGTTGATTGTCACATGGCAAAATTAGCATTGTTTGTGCGTATATACACGCGATATACATGTACATATACATGTACGTATACATGTACATATACATATACATGTACGGGTTTTTACATGTACGGGTGGTTTTTGAGCAACGACATTGATCCGTGATTATTCGAAACATTTCTCGAGGTTAATTTTTCCGGTAGAATCGTAGGTTGTGCGATTCTGTCCAATACAACGATAACTTGTATCAAGATTTAGAAGGATTTATAAATAATTGCACGGGGAAAATCAATCTCCAAATTAAGCTGTAGTACAATTAACAATAGTATACTATTTTTACCGTATAAAGTATTCGATTAGAACGACGCATAGAACATTTTTGCCAGTTTTCGAGTCACTGAAACCGAAGATGCGGCGAGTGCTTTCTCACGGAAATAAGGCGTAGAAAGTTTCGATCAACTCGTCAACCATCCTAGGTTCTTCTTATTTTCGGATTTTGACGACACTTTTCTTGAAATTTGCCGATTTAAATCATGCCGCTCAGAAACGCTAAGCGGCAAAATTGGCATGTGAAACGGTGGCGTTAGCTGTGTCATCGCTTGTTCCGCTGCTTACCGCTTACCACTCTGTATGATGAGACGGTGTTGACGGTTCTACAGTTGGGATCTTTGTCCATTTACGTCACCCGTAACCGTCCATTTCCGTGAAAAACAACCCTCGTTTACGGCTTTAGCCACCCAAAATACCCCCGCAAAGACACGATCGGATGAAAAATTTCCCCAGCCCGGATACTATTTTTCGTCCCCAAATGAAAACATATCGGATAATCTCAGATAATCGGATTAAGGTAAAAAAAGAAGAAAAAAAGCATTTCAATGATTTCGATAGAATCAACAAATGTAGATTACATATACGTACGTGTAAATGACTGCCTACAACAACGACGTGTTTTAACCACTTGACTAATTAACTGCCCCGTTCTTATATCGACCATTGATCTTTACGAATCGAAGCTGCACGATATCTGATACTATACCGATGATATGTTCGTTTGTTGCGTTCTATTATACAGAGTCTTAACTATTGCCGTTAATAAACAAGAGAAAGGGTATGTAAAGATTGTGTGTAGATGTTGGGACAAAGGAAACATTTGTAATGCTGCAGATAGAACTTCAGATGGAGAAGTTTGACTCGAAAATAGGAAAAGTGACTGGAACGAGAAGGTTTTCTCAAGTTCTCGAGAAAGGTAAAACGTTATGAGACTACGTTCGTCCGAATATACAAAAAAAAGAGCAATCCTGGTGCATCGTGGTGGATGGCATGGAGGTGGCGTGGTCGGTGTTCTGGTTAGAGTAGGGAGGAAAGACCTTGAGTCGCGTCACGTGACCACGAAGCTACATCGGAGTTGGGTAGGGCGGTTGCAGAGGGCCTTGACCTTACCGTCGGCGTCGCAGCCATAGTTGTAACTACCATCGTCGTGGCCTTTACGAAGATCCGAGAAGCGGCCGATATAGCCGCGTGACGCTTCATTTTCCTACGGTTTAGTTCTTCCCGTTTTCCCGCTGGTTGGTTACACCAAAATTTCCACTCTTCTATGATATCGTACCGACTTACACGTTACCGCTATACGAAGCAATGTCGTCTGTCCGTCCAAGAGATGCTTTTTAAAAATGTTACATGTCGCAAGTTAGTAGTATGAAAAATTTATACAACATCGTATACTTGAGATTTCAAGTCCGTAATCTAACTTTGGATCGAAATTCTAATAATTATATATAACTTTCTAACGAACGTAACGCAACGAAAATAGAATTCAAATAAAATGAGATTTTCATACGATAAAACATACGATATAAATATATTCGTCCGAGTGATACAGCTTTATGTGAAATTTAACGCGTGAGTGAAAATTAATTAGTTGGCAAGCATAGAAAATCAACTAGAAAATTAGCTAGTTAATTAGCTAGAAAATTAAATAGAAAAATAATTGGTCGTAGTATGTATGTTTTACGATGTTCCTCGTCGCTTTCTCGCTTCATTTAGCGAATAGTTCTTACGGTATACGATACATAGGTTACGAAGGAAAGAAAAGACTTATATCATGAGTATTTCTGGAATATGTTCAAGGACTGAACGGTAATTGCAAAAGAAACAAAGTAATACGAAAATTATCGGTAATATGAAATTTATCGTGTACGCGTAGTTGGGGAAATTATTTTCTTTTTATCGTGCTATTCGGATCGCGTGTCCTTCCTATTCGCTTCGTCTGAAAACTAGATTTTCTAAAACTGCATTTAAAGATAATATTTCCTTTAGAAAGTAACAAAACCGAAACAACATTCTTCCTCTCCTTTCATCTCTGATTAATAAACAATCTCGTGTAAAGATGTTATACGTTATACATACATACATACATATATATATATATGTATATTGTATGTATGTATGTATGCATGCATGCATGCATGTATGTATGCATGTATGCATGCATGTATGTATGTATGTATTCCAAATTTCCTCGCATCCTAGACAAGTATTTGGTCGCTGTGATTTACGATACTCGGTTTACAAAATAACCGTAGTAGTTTTCGGTAGGTATTTGATTGAGGGGTTTGAAACGAATTAACGACGAATCGATAATAAAGCAACTAAACAATTGTTTAAGCAGTACCTTTTTACGAGAAATCAGCGCATTATAAATTTGTGTCTGTTAAAAGAGACAACAACGTGTTGCCTGAACATACGTAATTTGAAGGGCATTATTGGCGCATCCAGAGTATCGCACGCATCCAATTTCTGTAACGGACAAAGAGCGGAATTTCGTATAATAATTTTTGTTTTTCCTTGCTCGGTGCATTATATCGTGTTGCATGATCGCCGAGTTACAAACAGAAGATACGAGTACGAAGCGCGTTTATGTTTCCGCGCGAAGGTCGATCGGTGGTTGTGCGGGACCGGAAGTGGACCGGCCTTGCGGGACGGCCGTCGGTGCACGGTGCACACTAGCGGAACTTGGATGTGTGCGACCGCTTCTCAGACGCGCTCTGTAAACGTTCTTCGTACACTCGAATGCACTTTCTTGCGACGCGACGTCTCGCTATGAAACTTGATATCATCTTGATAAGAATTACTCTTTTTTCTACCGAACGTTTCTCTTTCTTCACGCTTGAAAACTTTATATTCGTCTACATTTTAATTCTCATTCGTAATAACGTAATAATTCAATGATACTTTACTTTTTGATATCTTGATAAAAATTACTTTCTTTCCGTTGAATTTCCCTTTATGCTTCCTTCGTATCTTCTTCTTTTCTAGAGTTTTACTCTTGCTCCTAATACATTCCCTTAATAATTACATTTACTTTTACTTTAATATAGAGAATATCAGGCATACTCTCTTACTGATTATTGATCTTTAATTCTTG
Organism: Bombus confusus; assembly: GCA_014737475.1. Taxonomy (NCBI): domain Eukaryota; kingdom Metazoa; phylum Arthropoda; class Insecta; order Hymenoptera; family Apidae; genus Bombus; species Bombus confusus. The sequence continues at coordinate 118,538 of JACXIV010000158.1, forward strand.
GTGGATTTCCAGAACGTTTGCAGCCGCGCATACACGCCACTTTACCTTTCTATATTCAATTTAATACTCGCATTAGTTTTTTTAAATATACTATATGCAAGATTAACTCGTACTTTTCTGATATAAATATGTACTTGACCTACTTTCGCGGACCAACGTTCAAATTTTTCGATCAAAGTTCAAAAATATTATTATTTACGATATTTTTGATATTAATAACCGTATAGTTTTTCAAAAATTATATCCTGTTGCCAAATCAGCTGCACTTTCGCTCTCATTTAAGGAGACATTGTTCCGTAAACGTTGGAATGTTCAATTGCAAAAGGCTAAGCTTCTGATTGTTCGCTGCTTCTCTTCCCGAAATTGACCAATTTCGAGTTTCACGTTTGCCAAGTTTTCGATATTTTCTCAAAAATACTCGACTTTCAGAAGCAACGGAATGCGAACGGAATGCGAACGGAATGAAAAAAGTTAGTTTCTATGGGAATCAGGTGCCAGTCGGTACTAGCGTATTATGCCTTGTATAGAAAGAGACATAGGGTAGTGCGCGATCGATATTCTCACTTTATGTATCGTAATTTGAACGTAATGCGTGTATGATAATGGTTAAATTTTTCTGTCGGCAGGCACGCAGGCACCGATCGTTCTTCGATGTGCGAACGCACGCTAACGTGATTAATAGAGGCCGAGCGAGGGAAAATAGAAATTATCTGGAAGTTGCAGCAGAGGCTGGTTGCTGGAGAAGGCAGAAAAGTTGTTCGCAGAATGCCGCAGGATTTCGCGACTGTCCAAAGACTGCGAGTCGCGTCACGAGCGTGTGACGAATTAACTAGCTGAGGATGTCGGAGCAAAACGGGCCCAGCGAGGGCCCTGGACCGGGCCCAGGGCCGGGTCCTGGCTGGTGGCCAACCTCACAGTCCTGGAAGACGAACTCCTGCACCGCTGCCGCCTCGTCCACTGGTTCAACCGTTGCAGACAACTCCGCCTCCGTCTCTGCCTCTTGCACCACGTCTACGTCCTCCCTGGCGACCACCACATCGGCCACTTCATCGACCAGCTGCTGTTCCTCCACTCCTGCCGGTGGACCGTCTTGCACGATCACCGCGGCCCGCTGCTCCGAAACGGCGAAGAACGTCTCTGTCACGACGATCAACGTACCCCCTAATCAGGACATGCACGATGGTAATCGTTTATTATAGAATATAGTTTTGCATGACTGCAAGCCTATGTTGGTTGCTGGCGAAGGTTGAGCTTCGACGTTCTAAAACACTTGTCACGCTTGTTGTGCGATCAAAGAGAGTACGACGGGGTGGAACCCCTCGGTAGAACCCCTCGGTAGAACCCCTCGGTAGAACAGATCACGCGGTATAACGTGCTGTCGCGTAACGAGATTGCAAAATAGCTTGAAAACACTGTATATGCAGTGCAGGCTCGTGATAATACTATGTTCGAACAGTTATCATAGAAATATTTCGTATCTGCGAGTGTACAGAAAAGTTACCTTACATATTTACTGCAAATATATATTTAGCTAAATAAAAAAGTCATCGTACCATCACTGTACCATTATATATCGATAGCCATAATATCGATACTTATAGTAAGCATATAACGAGACTTATCGTTATACAATTGCCGTTAAATATGTTACTTTGACTAAATATACTCACTGTTTTCACTGTATCCTCCTGTACTATATACTATACCATATGCTATATTTTCAAATTTCTTGGAAACTTGACCGATGTAATCGTGATGATCGAACCTCGTTACGAATTAATCGTAACAAATATTATAGGAAATTTCCAAATATCTCGTATAATACAGTCGACGTGTTCGTAAAAGGTGTCTGCAAGCCACGTATCTATATTTCCTACGTATATTTCAACATTTCTGTTATTCGTTTATTATCAGCGTATTTTAGTAAATCTTTAGAGGCAAATATAGAAAATATCGTATATATTTCAGAATATCGGTGTTTAACCTAACATACGTTGAGAACGTCTACCACTACGTACGTATAATTATTTAAATTTCCTGTGATTGCGATTATTTCAGAAATCTTTCTTACACGTCACCTGGTAAACTAATCCTTCTAACTTGTGAAAAAAGTTATTCCATTTGAATCCGAATACTAACGCAATTAACTGTATATCGTGTACGTGGAATAATACGCTATTACATAATATATAGGTAGCCTTCGTTATAGGTAGCTATTCTACCTATCCGGAGAATAGGATCTATACTCGCGTAAGATTTTTTACATCAGTCTTGCGTAGAATTTTTCAAAAGGTTGTCCGTTCTGTCTGATCGTTCGAGCATGAGTTTCGATCGAGCTTGTCCAATGATCGTCCAATGTCTTGGAAAGTATTTCAAATTATTCAACGAAAACTAATGCAAGATGAGTGAAGTAGAGAGAAATGAGTGTGGTGCGAAGCTGGTACAATATATATATATATATATATATATATATATATATATATATAGCTGGTCACGGACAATGTAACGAGTACGAAATTGCCACGGAGTTATCTCTACTACTTGCTGAGATAACTGATCCAAGTCGTACATTCGTATTATCTAAGATAGGCATGAATGAATCATCGAAAGGAAAAATACACGATTTTTACATTTATTGGAATATCTGCTATAGTATCTGCTATAGTAGAAAATGCTTAGTAAAAAAAGAAAGAAAGAAAAAATCTCGATTTTAATTTGGTGGCAAAAATATTTCGCTCCAGCTTCGGTGGCCTCTTTTATATAGAGCACAAAGATCGATCGATCGGTGTATAAAAGAATTTTTGGTCTGTCAGTGTTGAATTTGAAAATATACAGACGATCTTTGTGACCGAGGATCATACACCGGATCCGAAATGGTTCCGAAATGGTTTGCCCAGGTTGCGTGGTACGATAATAATTGGTAATAACTGGTAAAGTAATAATTAATTAAATAACGCTAACGATAGCGGTATTTTTAGCAGGAAATTTTCGCTTCGTCGTTTATTGGTCATAATGAAACTGTTAAATCTAACGAAACCGTTTGATGGTATTTTCAGGCAAGGGTATATGCAAGTATCTTGCCGGCCAGAATGGCGTGACGGTATCGGTAGTGTCGAGCTGTGGCTCCGTACTGGGATGTGGAAACGCGAATGTCGTGTCTACTACGGGGATCGGCGGCAGCACCGGCACGCAGAGTATTGGCATCGGAGTGAACATCCTTGACCAGAGCGCAGCGGATGATGACGCGGAGGATAGCGACGTTGAGATAAGCAAAATCGACTTCCGAGGGGTGAATTTGCGTACGAAGAAGAAGCGAGACGTGTCTGGTAGTCACAGTCAAAGCGGGGAGAAAATCGGCGATGGAGAGGTCGAGGATGGGAACGGTTGTTACGATGGAAACGATGCGTCTCGGCAACAACCGGAGAGGCCCATGTCATGGGAGGGAGAACTATCCGATCAAGAAATGTCTTCCAATACGATTACAAATCAAGTATGTGTCCTAAGTAACTCGCTTGATTTTCTAACCACTCGGTGAAGCTAAACCATTTGAAAAGCCGCATATAAGAATAGCGTAATAATCGGTATACCGCGGCTCTTTCTTTACGCGTTTACAGGATACTTGAAATTATCATCATCGACAATAACAACAACAAAAGCATGCTACTACTCGTTATAATATTTACTTGGAATTGATAATAAGAACGACTAACGATGAAATCCAGTTCAATATGTAGGTTAGAACGATAGGTTAATGATAGGCCCGAGTACGTGGTTCCAACGCGATCCAGCTAAATTCCAACTCTCTACGAGTATTCATTTGGAAAAAAGAGCAGCGAATACTTTCGGATAGATTCGTATCTATCTATTTGTAACTCTAAGGGTAGAGTACTTTGAGAAGAGAAAAAGTACTAGGCTTCCACCTAACTGAGTCTTTTTTTATCGTTTTCCCGTCATTTTCCCGTCATTTTCCCGTCATTTTCCCGTCATTTCTCGTCAGTTTTCTAAATGAAATACGTCTTTGGTATGGGCATTTCTATAAACGAAACTATTTATTTCATCGCAGGATACACACGAGGACACGTCAATGGAGGGTGTTCAAGTATGTGGCGCGAGTCCCGGGCCAATGGAGCAAAAATTTCCCATAAAACCAGAGCCAGATTTTCAGTCCAACCCAGGATTCACGTTTGGCTCTTTCCACGACACCGGATTACCTCTGAATCACGGCCAGCAAATACAACAACAGCAACAACAGCAACAACAGCGCAACATTGAGAATCTTGAACAGACACAACAAAACGATTTGCCTCTTCTCGTAGGAAAATTACTTGGCGGTTACAATAGTTCGACTCCAAATCACAGTCCAGTGTTGAATCCTAGACACCATCTAACAAAGCATAGCCACACGAGATCGCAGGTAATACAAGCCAGCGTGTTTCTTTAATTTCATCCGTGTATTGATATCGAAATTCGTCGTTTCTGCGTACACGTGTAGTACGAGCGTATAAATTACGTTCTTCGAAACAGCGACGAGATAATATAATTGATAATAAAACGGACAAAGTCAGCTATTCTACTTTCTGCTTTCCTGTTTGCCGTAAAATAGTGAAACAGCGATTAATTAAGAAAATGCAACTTTATGCAACACGTGACGCGTAACTTGTCGATTCGCTTGTATCGTTAGTTGGTTAATTATTGTGCAAAAGGAAACGCCGATCAATCTGTTTCTTCTTGACATTGATATTTACGTTATATCCTTAGATCCGAACGAAAAGCCAACTGGTTATTTCGTATAACATCCCTTAGAACGTTCTACCGTGATAAAGCATTAATCGTAAGTCTACGTGTATACACGATAGCTTTGTCGAATTTTTATTCGTTAAATCGTGCCTTGTAAAAGCATTGGACGTTCCAACGCTCCTAGAAACCTTTTACGTATATATACGGTAAACATTTTGAAATCTCGTTAGCACTGTAGCGAGACACGCTGATTATACTCTGACTATATTGGTAAAATTTGAGACGGATCTGAAAATATAAGCGTATAAAAGTTACAAGATATTCGTTCGTTAAAAATATTCATTCGTCAAAGTTACGAGATATACAAACCCTTGGCAAAATTCATCAAAGTACTGGAATACCCAATTATTCGTTATATCGATACGCCACGATATGCAGCGAGACCATCTTTAACACCGATTCCATTTAAATTTAAGACTACTGTTCATTAACTTAACGATCGTTAATTATTAATTTCCCACCAAATACTTGTTGCGTAATAGGTGTTTGCAACGAATGTCTCGTAACTTGTTTCTCTCGGTTCTTTTCGTTTCTCGCTTTCAAATTTCATCGTTAAACTCAGTCGCGCCACTTTTTCCAATTTTCCAATAAATCCTTTAACGCGCAAAGCCAACTTACGTTAGTAGATACGATAGAGATAGTATTCTTTTTATTAGTATTTTTTTTCTTAAATAATATCGTTGAATACTAAAATATACTACAATTGTATTAATATTTACACATACGTATTTGAGATTTATAGATTTATAAAGGGTATACTGCTGTTCTCTGCAAAAAATGTTCATATCGAAACTATACTTGAGGAAAAACGTAGATTATAAAATGCAGCACAAGTTGCTTACTTACTCGTGCTAGAGAATAATAATACAATTAATACGCGTTAAGCAACCAAGGTGCTATACGCGCGATTAAATACAAACGATCAAAATACCATTAGCACGGCTCCTGACACCTTGAAAACTTTTCAGGTGCCGTCACCGGACTCGGCCATTCATTCCGCATACAGCGTATTCAGCTCCCCGACGCAGAGTCCTCACGCAGCCCGCCACTCCGCCCTGGGCGCGGCAAGTCCAGTTCCATCTTCGTCGCTATCCTTGTCGCGACACAGTTTCAACAATTCCACATCCTCGTTGTCGCTCTCGTTGTCACACTCCCTCTCGAGAAACAATTCGGACGCCTCGAGCAGCTGCTACAGTTACGGCTCTCTCAGCCCACCCACGCACTCGCCCGTCCAGCAACCGAGACATCCGCAGCATCACCAGCATCAAGTTGCTCAAGGAAGTCCACTTCATCTGCCAGCAACCGCTTCTCCCGCCATTACTCATCACTACGCTTCGTCTGCACCGGGTTCTGAGCTATCTCCAGAAGGACACGCTGCAACAGACGATCAGGAAGACTGTAGAATACCCTCGGCACCGTCTGGTATATCCACAAGGCAGCAACTAATTAACAGCCCGTGTCCAATTTGCGGGGATAAGATCAGTGGTTTTCATTATGGGATATTCTCGTGCGAGTCGTGCAAGGGATTTTTCAAACGCACCGTCCAGAATCGAAAGAATTATGTGTGCCTTAGAGGCGCGGTCTGTCCAGTCACCGTTGCTACCAGGAAAAAATGCCCCGCCTGCAGATTCGACAAGTGCCTCAATATGGGTAAGACGAGTGAAAGTTGTTGCGTTTATTCGTGGTCTGCTTTTAGCTGGATAACTGATTGCTTTGAGATTATTTAAGATAATCGAGTCACGCATCTTTTAGTCGTAGAAGAACCATTCGCCAAGAACCAATAAAGCAGCGATAGATTCGCATCAGGGTTAGCTTCGGATCAAGGTTAGCATCAAGGTTAGCATCAAGGTTAGCATCAAGGTTAGCATCAAGGTTAGCATCAAGATTACTTTAAACAAGGATTTTCGAGGATTAATTGGAAAAGTGCAATCCGAGACTTGCAGGCATTTTAAATATTATTCGTAGTACCAACTAGACCGTATATATTTTCCAAGTATAATCCTATTTTTATTCAATGATATTCTTTTTCTTCTGCGTTTTACGTCTCATCGTCTGCAACATCGTTAGCGACCATCTTTAACATAATTTATTACGTTCCTTGTATAATCCTGCAATGGATCGCAGCTGTCTCCGATTTTCTTATCTTACTTAGTAGTGGTCATTTGATGACGTTTAGTCTTTTCATGCGAGATTCTTTTAGGCGTTTCATACAGGCAATCCATAATTTAATTCGAAATCGAATAAGGAGTAGAATAATCGAATCCAAGGAGTTTTATAACATAATTTACCTTTGTGCTTCATAGGTGTAGCCTTGATGGCGTTTGACAGTTGCGTTTCCAAGCGAATAGGATAGATTATTACAGGATATTATTCGATACAGAATTTCAGATCTGATTCTTTCCTCGACCAATTCTAAAGCTAGTCAACGAGCTATGTCTCCGAGTGTTCTGTTAACGGTGACAAGATTTTTTCTGTTGCAGGCGAGCGTCAAGCCGTTAGTGAGAGATGTTGTCGTTGATAACAATCAGGAACAGCGCGATGCGGACGACTGACTAAAAGTATTCCTTTAGCTCCGACTTGGATAGATCGATTTGCGAGGAAATTGGTTACGAAGGCTATCGGTTGTGTCCATTGGTTTTTAGATCGACAAGAATATTTACCACACTTCCAGATCGACTTCCATATCGTATCGTGCGCTCTTTCAATGCCTGCGCGTTACGCGCGTTACGCGCGTTACGCGCGTTTGCCTCGATGATAATCTAAATGTCTATAGATTTAATCTATATCGTTTAAGTTCGTGTTGCTTTTGCGCTAAGCGATAGTCGATACGTAGGAACCAACCGACTCGTTCGTTGATCATCATTTCTAAAAGCTCGCGCATAGCGTTGATCAGCGCTCTTCCAGCGTTTGTACGATAGCTTTCTGGTTTATGCTTGTTGTTTTCATNTCCGAGGTATTTCCTATTTCTTCTATGGACATTGACGAATTCAAATTGTTCGATACCCTCCCCCCCCCCCCCCCCCCCCCCCGCTCCCATAATTGCTTTATCGGTGTTTGGTTTATTCTGGATGATGTATATTCTTTCAATGACACCTCTCCTTACATATAACAGACTAGTTTCGTTAATCTCGTAATATTATCTCGTTTGGATTTATTTCATAATCTGTTCCTTTTTTCTTGGCAATGTGTTATACCTTGCTGGTAGCGAGGCCAATTTATCTTATCGATGTTCAATTTGGATAGAAACGAGGTTCGAGGGAAGAGGATTCTATCTTCGTAAGTTACGTTAACGAGCAAATGTGTAAATTATTTAAGGCTCTTTCAGGTTTAGTGTGTTGGCGTGTTCGGCTAATTTTGTGCTGCATATTTATTGTTCGATCCATTGCACTGACAGATTCATTACTTGTATCGAAGTGGGTTAGTGATTTGGTTTAAGGATATTAAGTTTGCATTTGTTCGTAGTTGCTCGGTTGTTATATATATATGCATATGCGCACACATACATACATACATACATACATACATACATGCATACATACATGCATACATACATACATACATACATACATACATACACATACATACATAGAAATATGAATTCTGTTTGGAACACAGCTAGTAGTTGATTGCTGTTGAATCTCTAAAGTACTGTATTTGTCTGATATCAGGATAGCAAATCCTCCGCTTGCGTAATTCTCGTTTCCTGTTTTTTACAAACATATTTTAGTACTTCAAAGATGGATAATGGTGTCTTTTTAAGTTGGTTTCCTGTAAGCGTACGATATCCTGAGGGCATATTTATTTTAGAATGATCTGTAATAGTTCATAATGTGCTTAATACCTGTTGATGCTCCATTGTATGTATTTGTCTTGGTGCTGATTTGTTTGTTTCTACTGTTTCGTAGTTAGGATCGGATGACGTAGGCCTTGTCGAGTTTTTCTTAGTATTAGCACATCTCTCTCTCTCTCTCTCTCTCTCTCTCTCTCTCTCTCTCTCTCTCCCTCTCTCCCTCTCTCTCTCTCTCTCTCTCTCTCTGTTGTCCAAGTGCATATGCAAATTCTACCATTTGTTGAAATCCTTGATATAGGTCTTATTGCTTTTGGTCCTATAATTTTTTCGATTCCACTGACGTACTCTTTAACGCTGGTACCGTCTGCTGATACTTCTGCACTCGGCAGTTTGCTTATACTTACACGCTTTTACAATTTATACATTTAAACATTTGAAACAACTTATAAGAATTATTAATATTTGTACTAGATTTTTGAAGAAACGTAAATTATAAAACATAGAAATTGCTACTATTCATTGTACAAAATTGTGAAAATTGTGTAATTCTGATTATCGATAGGTATGAAGCTCGAGGCGATTAGGGAGGATCGCACCAGGGGTGGCAGAAGTACCTATCAGTGTACATATACTCTTCCAGCAAGTCTTGTCGGTAGTCCAGCGAGTAACATGTCCAGCGACAAATTAGCTAGCGGAGGAAATTGTAGTCCAGCTCCAGCTGGTAACGAACATCACTATCCGGCAAGGCACCATTCGAATCACTCCCATAAGATACAAGTGGTACCGCAACTTCTACAGGATATCATGGATGTAGAGCACTTGTGGCATTACAATGATAACGATCGTATGACTGGGATTCAAAACGCAGCAACGAATCCTACTAGAAACAACGATTCAATGTTATTGAGTGTTAGAAGCAACGGAGGATCTGGAATAGAGAACGACACAGGTTCAGGTATTGACTGTTCCTCCAATGGAACTACAGGAAATGGTAATTCTAGTAATAGAAGAGATACCAGATCATGCTCCAATGTTTCTAACGTTGGTAACGAACAACATACTGCACCCGTTGGTAACAGCTCTCAAATCAACAATGCTAATGGTAATCCAACTCAACATCCTGATTTTCTGTCGAACCTCTGCAATATTGCTGATCATCGACTCTACAAAATAGTGAAATGGTGCAAGAGTTTGCCGCTATTTAAAAACATTTCGATCGATGATCAGATCTGTCTGTTGATTAATTCTTGGTGCGAGCTACTGCTCTTTTCATGCTGCTTTCGCAGTATGAGCACTCCCGGTGAAATTAGAGTGTCTCTCGGTAAGTCGATTACACTGGAACAAGCTAGGCAGCTTGGCTTAGCGACCTGCATCGAGAGGATGCTTGCATTTACTAACAATTTGAGAAGGCTCCGAGTAGATCAGTACGAATACGTGGCGATGAAGGTAATTACTTTCCCTTCGTTTACTTATTCTGTGAGCTTTTTATTAACATTTATCAAATGTTTTAACGTAATGTTTAAAGTAATTATACAGTGATATTAATAGGCAGAGAGCATGATTACTTATGAAAAATAAATTAAAAGTAGTAGCAATAAGAATCTTTTCAAAATCAGGCTTTGTTTCTGAAAATTTATCAATGAAAATTAGCAATTAAATTTGCAGATTGTCAATAAACTTGTTCCTATTTTTCTTTCGCTCTATTCTTTCTAGCATTTTAATATCAATACTTTATCATTCGCATAGGAACCTAGTAATAAATAGATTTTATAGTAGTCAGACCGAGTAAATCAGTATTGTATTAAGGAAAAATATATTCTTGTACTGAACGATAGGTATATTGCCCAACTATTGTACGAAGAAATATAACTATATACCACGTAGCTGTATGCCACAATATGAAAAAACGTTATACGTGAGTTTTTCCGAACTTTGAATGGTTGTGAATATTTTACCTAATATTTTACACAATTTAGTGTAAAATTACAGTAAAACATGATATTTTGCTCAAACGTCAGTTTTACTGCTTTTACAGAAAACGTGCTAAACACAAAACAAAAATGGACTAACCGTATCATACAAGATTATTCTTTAATCGCTTGAAATTTTCAAGCTGTTTAGTTAGCTGCGAAAAGTTTATATCGATTCGCTATATGGATTTATATTGATTCTTTAACGGATACTGCTACTTTTCTATAGTTGCGCTCATCAACTTAAATCTCTGTTAGCTTATAAGATAAAGACTAATTTATTTCATATTTTTCATTTCATCGTATCAAAAAACAATGGATATTCTATTTTAGGCATTGTAGCATCATTTTTACAACTTTGAGTTTCTTATACAAATAAATTTAACACTCCGATGGCGACGCGACGTCGGAATCCATTCGGATCGTTATCCTACACAATTCAAAGGTAAACAAACTCTGTAACAACTCTCGAAAAAGAAAAAGATGTTACACGTGTTTCGGAAATAACAATAACTCTACTCTAGAGTAAAATGTAATAACTGGGGAAATATATCTGTGTGTGTTTGCGCGCGCGTGTGTATATATGTATATATGTGTATACACACACACACGCACACACGCACACACGCACATATATATATACCTATATATATGTGTGTATATATATATATATACACACATATACATATATATACATGTATACATATAGCGTACACACAAAAATTGAAACGCTTTGTATGCATTATGCAGCATCGTAATAAACCTTATTTGCCTACAGTAGCCTTCTTTTTTATTCCACCATTGATTATTCTCGCTCGTATCACGACTTGTAGGCGTAAGAAAATAACCATTCTAAGATGCTAAAGCTAAATTCTCGTACGAGCATACATTGGGGTCCGAGGGGACACAGGCAGTGACCCACGCGTGCCCACTTGGCCGCCCGCCCTCGGAGTGTTAATAGAAAGTTATGCTATAACCGAATAACTAATACACACTGATTATAAAACTAACATGTTTCATTTTTATCATTCATAGGTAATAGTACTGTTGACCTCTGATACGAGTGAACTGAAAGAACCTGAAAAAGTTAGAGCATCTCAGGAAAAGGCTTTACAAGCATTGCAACAATATACTATCGCAAGGTACCCAGAAATGCCTGCTAAGTTTGGTGAATTATTATTGAGAATTCCAGATTTACAAAGAACATGCCAAGCAGGAAAGGAATTATTAAGTGCTAAACGTGCTGAAGGAGAAGGCAGCTCGTTTAATCTGTTGATGGAATTGTTGAGAGGAGATCACTGAATTATTACCACTTTGAACAATGCCGTAAGTTAATTATTAAATTTATAAAACCGATATATAATATATGGTATATGTATCCTTTAATTAATATACGGAATTTTCACTCTAATACAGATACGAGCAAGTTTCAACTCGCCTATCATAGTCGAAAATCTATAATAGTAATACAGTCATATACTCGATCTGATCAATTTTGATCGTGCACCTGAATTAGTTTTTAATACAAACAAATATTTACTAAAGCGTAACACCTTTTTAGCACTTTTTTCACTCTTATAAACTTCAATTCATTCGATTTTTATCAACCTCTAGATAAAGTTCTGCCATTTTCTGCACATTTGAATATTATTATATTGTAATATTAAGTTTGATATTTATTGCCACGTTGTGCCACACCTATGAACCATCTTATTACGTGTACCAGTAACACGCTTTCTGTGTTCATACACATGGTCATACATTGTGCGATCACACAGAACTGCTGATTATTATCTGATTAACTTTTCTTTTTCCCCTCCCCCCCCCCCTTCCTTTTCTTGTTACGTTATACTATCACAAATAGTTAAGAAATTGTATAAACTGGTAAAGCGATGATAGCAATATTTTGTAATGGCAAATATAAACCTGTTTGGAAAAATAGATCTTTTACTATATAACTTGTATGATTTTTTTAGATTCCATGCTTATGAGGTCCATAAGCTCAGGGAATCGGATGTATTAAATAATCAAGGAGCAGCAGAAATGTAAACAAAACCATAAACATTGCAGTCCATGATACGTTAGTTCTGGGTGAAGGGACTACATTTTTGTAGGACTAATTAGAGGTTGACTGTTGCATAAAGCAAATGAGAAATGATGTTTCGTTTCTCTATATTTTTTTGTCCTTTTCTTAAAATTGAAATTACTTTCACGGGGGTGTTGCATAATGCAATTCCGTCTTGAAACATAACGAATTTCGAAGCGGCCTATGGTATGCTCGAAATATTCAGCATGCATATTTCTATGCAAAAGAGACTGAAAATATAATTGAAGCAGAGATGCAGAGCATTTACTTTTACAATAATATCAATGTACAGAGATAGAAAGATTGAGAGAGACAGAGAGAGAGAGAGAGAGAGAGAGAGAGAAAGGAAGAGTGAAAGAGTGAGTGAAAGAGAGCACAAGAGAGCGCGAGAGTTGGTATCAAATAGCATAAAAATGCTAAATTTTATTAGATAGGTTCAATCTGTTCAAGTAAACGACGAATACAGAGTTTTAACCTTGATAATTATTATTATAATAAAACAACCAGTATTTTGTATTGTTCTGCGCTTACTTAAAAATAAGACATAGAACGATGTCTTATGTCCCGGTAATGGAAGTGTACTTAAAACATGAGTCGACCAATTGTTTACTTATAGAGCAGTTAATCGTGTAATAATTAATAGGTAGTAACATTTAGCTTATCAACAGAACATTATAATTTTTATCTATTACACAAATACATTTTTTTTTATTCTCTGTACGTTTTAATAACACGCCGACAACGGATGAAAGATTTCGTACGACAGCTTGACACGTACATATCTTGTTAAACCGCGTGAAACGATTCCCGATATTCTTTTTCTTGTAAATAAATCTTATTTTGATATACGTTTCCAAATTGTATGTTACATACAGTGAAATTTTCGTGGGGTTGTTTTTTTTTTTTAAAGTGATGTTTGTTTGTTATTAAAATTTTACGATTATTTTATTGTTTAGAAACTAAGACGGTTTACGTTTGGTTTATTATGTTTATGTAAAAAATATGTATCCTTTGTCGTAATGAAACTAGAATGTTAGTACCAGTGATTAAAGATTTTTATAAAAAATGAATATAAAATTGTATTTGCAATATTTGGAAAATTCGATTATATTCATCGAGTACGTTATCGAAACAGAAAGTTAATTTGTTATTCGTTTAATATCATTGTTAAACAGAAAGATGTTATAAAAGTATAATGAAAAATTGCGCTTTTGTTGTAAACTGGCGCAATTTCTTATTTTGAATAAATGTGAAATTTTTTTATAAAAAAATTAGTCGTAAAATGGAGGAGCTGGAGCCTCCTGTTTAAAATGAAGAATACTCATCTCAATCGTTGGTACTATAATGAGACTGTCATATCAACGCATTATTCTTTTTATTAACACAGCAATTAAGTTTCTTTTGATTCATCGATAAGACGCAATATTTAATCTGTAATATAACTTGTAAGAATCGTCTTCCCATCTTTATAGCAGATTTCCTTGTGCAAAAAGTATAGGTTGACCTGTTGTATACAGAGTGTTCAATAAATATGATAAAAGACACGACAAACACATTTTCAATGATTTTGGTGTCAATTGTATTATTACGATACAGCTAATACAATACTTTGTTTCGAAGATATTCAGATATTTAATAAAATAAACCTCTTATTTATCAATTTTAATGGAACACTCTGTGTAAACATACATATTGTGTGCATCGTGAAACATTTTGTTTGTAAAGTTTAGTTTCCTCGTCGAGTATCAAATTCTCACTGTACTTCTCATTCAAAAAATATTCGCTTGTTAGTCGTTTAATGTGTTACATCCTCTTCAGGTTGCGATACCGTACAATTTTTCATAATAAGATTTTCTTCCCTGTAGAGGCCAACTTCTCTATTTCCAAGGAATCGTTTTAAATAGTTCTTACTTAGTATTTGAATAACAAACAAGATTAAAGCAACACTTCTAGTTATAAATATATCAATGATAATACAGCTTATCTGAATGTGTAATAATCTACTGAGAAAACAATTCCTGGAAATATTGTTTTGCTATAATTACTCAAAAGAAAGGAAAAACTATATTATGGTGAAAAATACAGAGGATTTTGCAGTAAAGAATGTATACACCATTCAGGTTACAATTTTTAATAACGAACTATGTATAATTAGAAATTCTCCCGTTAAAAGAAGTATTACTAGTACATTAGTTAGCGAAATACTATGGAAAAAAATTACTGAAATATTTGTGCCTTCGATAAAATTTAGTATTTTAATCCTTTCGTAATGCGAGGTAGACACGAGAAGAATTATATTAAGAACATCGTGTAGAGATAATATAAATATATAAAACCAACAACCGACAGTCTGATTAAAATTATTAGCCAATGAAGAATTCGTTAACGAAATGATTATCGAACTTTCGATAAGCTTATTTCTCTGTTTCAAAGAAACTGAAATTCGTCCAATACTTCCAACATCCGTGTTTGATTCGAGATTGAAAATTTACTCTATTTTGTTTTATCGATACGAAATCGAAAAAATATAATTATATCATATATCTTGGCATATATTGTATTTTACATCTATCATAATTAAACTATCTTTTAATCATACATTAAATAAAAACCAAAAAATAAAAAAATTGATCGATAGCTAAAACATTTATAAAAATAAAATTTAACCAGTAAATTCTTTCGCTTTTAATTAGTTTATATCGATTATTCCGTATAATTAGGTACTGCTAAATTTTAATTAACGATTTATATGAAAGAATTAAAATTTATTTTAGATTGGAAGTTTTATACCAATTAGAAGAAAATACAAAATATATGACGCTGCTGTAAATATAAAAGTACAGAATAATATTTTTCTGTAACGTATGTATAAAAGATTGAGAGAGAGAGAGAGAGAGAGAGAGAGAGACGAAGAGATTGGTGAGTCGGATAAACGGATAAACGGATAAACGGATAAACGGATAAATTTCAACATGGGAAAAAGAGAAAAATCGCACGAGCGCGAGAAAGAGAATATCTGTGAGTACATAACATTAATTTAAACGAAAGTGCACGGAATAAACTTGTAATGACGTTATATTTATATTTAACTCGTTAAAAAAGTAGTCGGTTCTGATCTAAATTTGATAAAGAACAAAGGAATATATCCAGTCGTTTATAGCTTAATCAACTTTGTTTCATGTCCACTCAACTATGACGAAAACTTTAGTTTAAGCACAGTTTTATTTAATTGATCCTCGATTGAAAATTCAACAATAACAATAATAATCGTCTTCCGTTTGCAAAGATATAGTATTAATTATGTAATAACAATAATAAAACAGTTGGTCAAAATTTCTTCGCCAATCATGACAATATACATATACAGTCGAAATTATGCAATTCATTGATATATGTCAATCAAAGAGCTTAAATACAGTACATTATAATGATTAATACACATATATGTACATGTGCGTGTTGAAACTAAAGAAATCGTATGTTAGAAATAATAAATATTACTCGCGCATAGTCTAATATGTAATCTTTAATAGGATTATCAAACGCAGCGGAGAAAATTTTTATATCAGATGTAAAGATATTAATGAACTTTATATCATGTACGATGAACTGACTTGCATTTATTTTTCTTCCTATACTATCGTATTTCATGTTTTATTTGTAATAATCCTTTTTCTTTTGATAAGAACACAATAATTTCTGTAAGACAGGTGAATGACTTAGATTATCGAAAAAAATATTTGGTTGTCAAGTCAGTTAATCGGATGAAAGCAGATTGCGAAAATATAATCACGAAAATACTTCATATTCCCAATATAGAAAGATGGCTATTTAAACGCAATTAGAGGATAATTTTATACATACAACATGTTCAATACGAAATAAATAAATTTTTATAAAGTATGCGGTTCTGTTCTTACTGTTGAATTAATTTCCGATATTTTTCAATTCAAACGTGTAATTTGATTCTTATGTAAAATTAACATGGAAGAAAATCAATTTTAATGCCTCGGAAATTGTTGCTTATATTATCTGTCTTTCAAATAATTTTCTTCGAAATTCTCCATTCCTATTAATATTTAGCATTTATATATGATATATCTTTATACTTTGCACTGTAAAAATTGAAAAAATATGAAAGATGGATAATTAGAATAATAAATAACAGTAAACAGTAAATATATACGGGAATTGAAATCTTGAGAAAAATCAGATTTGTATATCAATATTACATTATAAAAAGGGATATAATATAATCTTTATAAAAAAATGTATACAAGTATAAGTAAGGATAGGAATGAAGCATTATAACAAGATATGAATGGCGAAGCTAAGGGATAATAAACTGTAAAGATAATAATTGGTAAGAAAGGAGTATTATAATTCCAGAAACATGTCAGTTATGTGAGCGTAAGGTTATTGAAAGCAATACTTGGAATACAAATTATAATTCGTATATTTCAATTACAATTCGAGGTGCGTAGAGTAACGAGTGATAACTGGTAGAACCAGCGACTCCACTTATTAGCGTAGAGTACGGTCGTATATACATATAGAGATATAAAGATAAAGTACGCGGTCATATATTACCGTGTAAATGGATGTAATACGAGAATAGAAAGAGAACGTTGTGTAGAGGCCCCTTTTGTTCTTGTCTAATCCGACGTACACATTGACGCTACTCGTTGATCATTATTACATTTACATATTTACTGGACGAATGTGCATGCGTTATTAGATAAGAACACAAGGGGCCTTTATACAACGTTCTCTTCCTATTTCTATATTGCTTTTTCAACTCGTTCACACACTTTCACATCTTTATATCCCTATCTCTATGGTCGAAACCTGTTTACATGATCCTTTCTGAGTACGGAATTTCCTCTTTATTAACATCAAATATCACATTAACTAGAAATATTTGAATTTTACTAGCTGTTAGAGAATTTTTGTATCTAGTTTTAACAAGTTGGTAATATATCGGTCTTGTGATCCAAGTGTTGAGGGAGGTGCAAATTTACGACAGCAGGACTTTCATTCTCTGCGACTGAAGTATTAGATAAATTATACAGGATTTAAGGAACAACGACAAAAATGGTTGATCGTGTGAACATTAAAGAAATGATACCGGCTTTACCGGATGAAAAAATTGGTAATTGACCTAAACATACATATTTATTTCTTAATTTGACATTGCCCCTCCCAATAATGTGCTGTATTTATATGATTTACAAGGATTATATTGCTTTTGTTTGCGCCTTAATTTTGTTCATCTTTCAAACAAATTATAAATTGCTAATATATACGGAATTATATTCCATTTTTTACTGTATATGTCATTTCAAGCAAGTTTGTTTCTTATGTCATGATAAAGACATTTATTCTTTTTATAATAATTTAAAAAAGCTTTGTAGGATACATTTCGTATAAGCTAACGACATTTATTGTTATTTAACAAATCTATTTTTGTTAATCGTATATTATATTTGTGTCATATTTTTATGTATACTTGTTATCCTGAATATGAGACTATAAGCATCTACATAAGTTTGCATTGTTGTTTTATTCTTTTATTGGCATGATTACATGTTGTTTATTAAGAATAAATAACAATAACATTTAAAACTTTTTAGATATGCTAGCAGCTACGAGCATTCTTCAGCAACAAGCTGCTGATATTAGGAATCAACAAATCAAGTGGCAATCGTATCAACAGTAAGAACATCGTCGTTTTAAATATTAATATCAAAATATTACTATATATATGTAATGTAAATATTTCATAAAATTTTATTTCGAATAATTTATAAAATCTTATATATATAATTTATATTAATTCTAGTTTAGTGTTAATATGTAAAAACTGAATTTATTACATTGAGAATTTCATGCTGATTTCCTTTAATGTTGGTAAATACATTATAAATCCAATCCATTAATATTTTCTCTTATATCAGTTACAAGAAATTCTATAATAGCATAATATCTGGTGAACCCAAAATTAAAGGAATTTGTTTGTCTCGATCTGTTCATTATCGAGAATATTGCTTGTTTAAGTATTATGTTTGAGCCTACACGTGTATGACATTTTTATATTACTGCGGTCATTAAATTGTTCTTTATATCAGCTACATTATGAAGTCAAAAATCCATGATGTCATTCAAAAGAGTCAAACGAACTTAATTTTTTATTGAAAAAAAAGTTTTATGGAAATTTTTAATATTGAAATTTGTGACTGATTAAAAGCTCACTAGCTTCTTTCAAAATATTTTTTCCTCAAATTGTCACGAAAGTACATATATATATATATATATAAATTAAATGTATTAAATAACATTTAATATCCTATTTTTTTATAGGTCTCATATGATATCAAAAGAAGATTATGATTTTATAGTGGCTTTTGATACAAATGATGCTAGTGTTCGGGATGCAAAACTTAAAGAAAATCCACATCAAGCTGCTAAAACTTTTCTCAACTTACTTGGTCATATTTCAAAAGACCAAACTATACAATACATCCTTACAATGATTGATGATATGCTTCAGGTACATCCAATTACATAAATTAAGATATAGTAATATACCCTTTATCCAAATTCATCAGAAGGCAAAATGGTTGAGATAATAATTCGTAAAATAAAAGTGTACTAATTTTTTTTATTATTTAAAATCTTTTATTCAAATAATCGAAATTCACATTTATATTAATAACTAAATCAAATCATATATTTACCTTTTTTTCTTTCTAATGATATAAAATTGTTTATATTCAAGCTAAGAGTTTATGTAACTGAAATTATGCGCGACAATAGTTGAAATAATAAAAACTCATTTCATTCAAATAAATGAAATTCACATAAATTGAGTTTTCTTGTAATATGTAATTTATTTTTATTTAATGTTTTCAAATATATATATTTACATTTTAGGAAGATCGAAGTCGTGTAGAAATCTTCAGAGAACATTCAAGTCGTAAACGAGAGTCAGTATGGGGCCCTTTCTTGAACTTGTTAAATAGACAAGATGGATTTATAATGAATATGACCTCTCGAATTATTGCCAAACTTGCTTGCTGGAGTCACGATCTAATGGAAAAGACAGATCTTCAATTTTACCTAACATGGTTAAAGGATCAATTAAAACTCAGTGTAAGTTTACAGATATATAATCATTTAATTACACGATTTAAGAATTATAAACATACTTTAAAAATAAAATATATTTGTGTATCATCATAAATGTATTTTTCATCATAATATTAACACAATATTATACATGCTTTTAATTTATTAGCACTAGCTTAGCTTTACTTTTTTATATAATATAATTATGTGTGTGTACACAATGGTGTTGGTTTCCATTATGCCATATAGAATGGAGAACATAATTGGAACTACTTCTATTATTCCATAAAATATTTTAAATAAAGTTGAATGGTTTCAAGAAGAATATAACTTGATGTATTGCAGAATGTGTAATTATGAAGTGATTTCAATTGCCTGCTTCATCCTGTATACGTGTAAATTATAACTCAAATATTGTATAATATAATTCATTAATTAATCTCAAATCTATGTTCCTTTGTTCATTTGTATGTTTTTATATATTATTTCTTTTTAATTATACAATAAGTGAAATTTGTAACATAATTTATATATCTTATAACTTTCAAATAAGTGAATTTATAAAAGTCTGCTAAAATGTATAAATACAAATGCCAATAAATCGCCTTAGATCAAATGCTACTAACTATACATTAAAAATATAGGCATACTGTAGCTTACACAGTAAAGCGATAGAAAGTGATTTAAATACATGGGGTTTTAGCTTGAGGTTCCTCAGGATACAAATTTACATACAAGAGTAGAACAAGGCAACACTGTAGACAAAGAAGAAAATGAGCTACATGAACCACAAAGTCTGGTTAGTCTCATAATAATTAAGTATGTATTAAAATGAAAAGGTCATATAGCTAAACTTTCCTATTGATTTTTAAACATAAGGTAGCGCGAGGTACAAAGAGTTATAATTGCAAACAGAATACAATTGAATATAAATATAAATAAACATTATGAAAACTATATGTAATATTTTTTATACGAAATTATTTTTATTTAAAATAGAAATTACTAATGCAGGATGCCTGTGCATCTCTGATAAGATTTTATCGTTAATATAAATTGTTTTTGTTTTGTACGTATAAGAGTGCATTCACGTTTGGTTTGCATAATGATTTCTTCTTATTTTATCTTCTTGGTGCACACACATAATTTAAATTTCAATCTTGTTGTTCAATTATATTTTTATTATATATCCCATCGTGTTTATTCAGAATAATGAATACATTCAGTCCGTGGCACGTTGTTTACAAATGATGCTTCGCATAGATGAGTATCGTTTCGCATTCGTATCAGTTGATGGAATTTCTACTTTACTGAGTGTTCTAACAGGCAGAGTAAATTTCCAAGTACAATATCAACTGATATTCTGTATATGGGTACTCACTTTTAATCCTTTGCTTGCAGAGAAAATGAATAAGTACGTATTGCATATATTGTGCAACTCATTTTAAACAGTTGTTAAAAATATAACATTAAATTTTTATTTTAGGTTTAGTGTTATTCCTATATTGGCGGACATTTTGAGTGATTCTGTTAAGGAGAAAGTAACTCGCATTATTTTAGCAGTATTTAGGGTAAGTTACTTAATCTTCCCTCGAACAAGACAGCTGTAGCCATCTAATATTCTTTTTATTAACAACAACATATACGGATGCTAATTGATATGAAAAAATGCCTACAAGTTTCGAAATCTAGTTTTGTGGGATATATGTGTAATTCTATGTGCCATTCCAATTTTATAAGTGACCGCAAAAGTGTTAATATGCTAAATATTTCAGACTTACAGTTACAATAAGAGAGGTGATAATAGATAATGAAAAAAACATTTCTACATATGCTTAATTTACTTTTTAATTTACTTTACTGACTTTGTCAGTACTGTACACCAATCATTTCTATAAAATGTTCTTTGTATATCTTAAGAAAAAGAAAAAGACAGAAACATTAAGTATGTCATTATTTGGTTTTGGACTGTGTACATATATTGTTTGGTATAGAGACTATGATATTTCATTTTCAAATTCTAATTTATTTTTGAACTCCAATATTCATAACATTTTAATGACTTTAATGGTATTGATTCCTGTTAAAATCTAAATACCAGGGCGAGACTTCATAGTTTTCATATTCAGGAGTAAATAATTTATTAATTAAATCTTTATTAAAACAATCTATGTATGACTGATTTTCTGATTAACAGACACTTAAAATTTACATTTTTGGAGATTCATTATAAAAAGATACAGTAATTAATTAATCAATCCACAGTTCTAAAATTTCCTATACTTTTTTTTTTAATACATATTCTATTTTTATTACTTCATTTTTTTTTAATACTCCCTAGAACCTCATTGAGAAAGTAGAGGATGGACAAGTTGCTAAAGAACATTGCATTGCGATGGTACAGTGCAAGGTACTGAAACAACTTTCGATCCTTGGACAACGTAAATTTGACGACGAAGATATCACCGATGATATTGAATTCTTGAATGACAAATTACAAGCATCTGTTCAAGACCTAAGTTCGTTTGACGAATATTCGACCGAAGTGAAATCAGGACGTCTTGAATGGTCTCCCGTTCACAAATCTGGCAAATTCTGGCGAGAAAATGCTAATCGACTAAATGAAAAGAATTACGAGTTGCTGCGTATTCTGGTACATCTGTTAGAAACTAGTAAAGATCCCTTAGTTCTCAGCGTAGCTAGCTTCGATGTAGGAGAATACGTAAGACATTATCCACGTGGTAAACAGTACGTTCAATGAAACTTTTTTAATTACACATTAAAAAACAATTTACTGAAATCATTTTTTAAATTATTCCAGTATAATAGAGCAACTTGGAGGTAAACAGCGAGTAATGCAACTTTTAGGACATGAAGATCCTAATGTAAGATACGAAGCTCTTCTTGCAGTCCAGAAACTCATGGTACACAATTGGTATGTAATTGAAACATCTATATACAAGACAAAATTTGTACTAAATTATTGTCAAAAGTCGTAACATTTGATAATATAAATGAGTTCGTATTTTATTTATAGGGAATATTTAGGAAAGCAACTGGAGAAAGAACAAACTGGATCAAATGCACCAGGAACGAAACCTGGAGCACAAATTCCAACAAAAGCATAAACAAGTATATAAGCTATGTAAGTTTCGATTCAAGTCTGTATACTTTGCCTTTGTTTTCATATTACTTAAATACTTGCTTGTCCAGTATTTTACACTGCGTATAAAGATCGGTATAAGAAAAACATTCTTAGCATTGGAATTATATTATAAAAATTACTTTGCATTCTAATGTAGTTATCTGTAGATAGCGAAAGAACAATATATATTCCAATAAACATATGATTCATGTTGTCAAATCCAATAAATCAGGAAATGTACATAACTGTTATAAAGTATTGAATAACGGGATAAAGATATTTCTAGAATAATGTTTATGGAATTTGTAAGTAAAATGTTTATGAAATGTTAAGACAAATAAACTATTATCACTAAAAGAAAATAGAAAAGTGTGTGCATTATTATTTTGATTTATTTTCATTTCTCCGCAAATGACAATTTTACATTAATATTGCAAGATGTTAATTGCGTTACTAGATATCGGAAGATGTATGGTATGTCAACTTCTCTCACAGATTCATCATCACCACAAAGACGACATTTCGTTTTGTCATTTAATCCTGATGCACTTCGAGCCATTTCCATTACCGGACCCAATAACGTTCCACATTTTTTACAAACTAGAGTCTAAAACAATAAAATTATTATCAATTAAATGTATACTTATATAATCAGAAAAAGAAAGAAATATGTGTTCATAATAGACTCATTGGTGGCAATGTAAAGCTGTAATTATTGTGAGATGTTTTCTTTACATGAATCTTAAGAAATGGAACTGAGAATATTTTTATGCTTAGACATTTAAATAATTTTAAATTCGACTTATTGTTATATGTACCAGAGAATATAATTATTTTTATATTTCTTATATACGTGTGTTTTATATTTTTATTATATTTAGTATAATGATAAACATAATAGCAAAATAATTCCTTTTCTTTATATAAAATAATTGTATCTTTTTCAGATATGTTACATGTAATTAATCAAATTTTATCATAAAAATAAATTTTTGTTCAAAATAATCAATATAAAGATATTTTTAATTTTGATTGCGAATTTTTCTTTTGTGGAAAAGTAACATTTTTACAAGATTTTTAAAAAAGATTTAACATTTAACAAGATTTTTGTTAAAAAAGATTGATATAAAGATGTTTTTAAGTTTAGCTATGAAGTACCGTTTTCCAAACTACTATGCAATGCTGATATATAAAGTTCGCCTAACGGTCAATGTGTTAGTATTCAAGTATTCTCACTCAAATATATTTGTCGAGTACATGCTCTTCAAAAAGCTTATGACAACTACTCTTTGAATCTAACTTAACACTTAGCCAACCGAATAGGGAGATCTCTCCTCTGCGAGGTACATTGCTGCGTGACCTAACGAGGAGATCTCCCTTTTTGACCTTAGCCATGCGTTTCTCCTTTTTTTTTTTTTTTTTTTTGTTATTTATATAATTGCGCCACTTTTTCTACTTTTATAAAGTACAGTATATAATAAAATACACCAATTTAGAGGTGTTAAAATTAATTAAAAAGTTACGCTATCAGTTATGACTAAACAAAGTTATAATCGAACAATACCACACTGTAAAAAAATATTAAGATTCACGTTCAAGTCGTGTTATTTAACTTTAGTCATCTTTAATGTTTTTAATTTTACTTGTACTGTGGGTTAGTTTACTTTCTCTTGATGTCTCAGTTATATGTTCTATTATTTAAATTAACTTACGGTAGTTTTGTCTGAACAATGGAAAAGACGATCCTGAAGTAAGAATGAACAACCATGAGATAGTAATGAATCTCGTTCCATTTCTCCAAAGCGAACACCACCACCCCTCCTTCTACCCTTTATAGGCTGTCTTGTTAAAACGTCAATTGGGCCAGTACTCCTCACCTGTAAAAATGGCAAAACAATAGGTAAAAAGACACATTTTAATTTATTATAAAGAATTTAATTCTTACTACCAACCTGCCACTTATCTGAAACCATGTGACGTAATCGTTGATAATGTACTATTCCAAAAAATATATCAGCAGTCATTTCTCTTCCGTCTATTCCTGAATACATTCTTTCTGTTCCGTAATAATTATAACCACCGCGTTCCAATAATTTTCCAAAATATTCAACAGCTGTCTCATCCTCGTTAAATCTAAACGATGTTGCATCGTGCACCAATCCATGTATGGCTGCTGATTTTCCAGCCATCATCTCGATCATCATAGCTGTTAAAAATGCAATTTAAATAGTTATAATAAATACAGAAGCAAATATTTCGAATATTAAAATCTGTTTAAAAAGAATTAATTTTACCTATTGTCATACGGCTTGGAAAACCATGAGGATTAAAAACAATATCTGGAATTAAACCTGTTTCTGTAAATGGTAAATCCTCTGCAGGCCATTTTTGTGAACAGATACCTTTTTGACCTGCCCTCGAAGCAAATTTATCTCCAACATTTGGATTACGCTAAAATATTCGAAATTCTTCTTTGGAATCCTTAATTTAACATTCTTATACTTTACAGAAATTACTATGCAGGATTATCACACATTAAGAGGTACAAGCAAGTAGTACAATCATTCTTATGTAAAAAAATAAATTGGAAATGTAGAAAATTTGCAAAATAGAAGTGTGTTTGTAACTTTTAACATTTCAAAATTAATTTTTTAACATAAGAAAATACTATTTGAATATCAAATCTAAATTAAAATTTAAAAAAAGGAAGAGCAACTTGATCTGACAAATAATTTCTAAAATAAAAATTCATATCTAAATACAGCCTCTCTTCAGGGCATAGAAAGAGAGAGTAAAGGAGCAAGGACAGAAAATGTTAAGGAGTTCACGTATTTAAGTGTACTAATGTAGAGGAATGGAAGCATGGTAAAATATATAATAGAAAGGATAAAAAGTGTGAGTGTCATATACTTAGTCAGATATGGGAAATCAGGGAAAAAAATTTTAGAGATAATCTCAGATTAAGAATGTTCTTATTTAATTTGTTGGTGATGGGAGTATTCATATATAGTGTGGAGCTGTGGGATATGCAGAAAGAAAAGAAGTGCTAAGGAAAAAGAAGAATATCTGAAAAAGAATGGGTTTAGTATAATGGAAGCACAGGAAAGAAAGGAAAGAGGGCATGACATCTCAAGCTGAGAGTAAGAGACAAGGAAGTGCAAATATAACAAGATTGCAAAATCAAAATATGTATAGCCAAAGATATAAATATAATATATAGGGACAGTAATATAAATATAAATATGTAAGGACAGTGCAACTGTCAGAATATTTAAGTAGAGAGGAAAAAGAGCAGTTAGTGACACAAGATGCAGATTGATGGGAAGGTGGAACAGATATTAAGAGGGGAGTAAAAGAAAAGAATGAGGATAAATGCAAAAATTTAAAACACATAACAAGAAAATGTAGAGAATTAGAAAGGGAGATTGGTATAAGAGAGATATTCAACGAAGAAGGAAAAGATAGGGTGTATACTGAAGAAATTAGAAAAGAAGAAAGAGGAAAAAGTAAAAAAAGTAAATTATGCAATTATGTAAAGATTTATGCAATTAATAACATATATAATAGTTAATGGTTAAATAGATGATAGACAGCAGATATGTAACAGTAAAAATAAGGTTGTATGTGTGTGAGTGGATGGATATATCTAGATAATTAAGTGAGAATGCAAGGTAATAAGGAAGATAAATTCAAAACCAACAAAATAATAACAAACTTTTCCTAATTTCATGTGTACTATAACATATATCATTTAAAAAAAATCCTTGACATTGACATTTAATTTTCAAAGATCACCAATTCAAAACATATAAATTGATATTTTACTTACTGGAATACGAAAAGTGATACAAGCTCTACGTGGAATATGACTATGTAATGTTCCACAAAGTTTTACAGTATCAACATAAGCATCTTCCTTTCCATGATATTTACCAGTAACGTATGTTGATTGATCTGCATCGTAATAGCTATTAAAAAAGATGTATTACATATCAAATAAAATAAAAGATTATTGAAAATGTTAATAATTCCATGAATAAAACTTACCAGTAATAGATATCACCTTCTGAAATCATTGTACCTAAAATAGGAAGGCCATCGACGTCTAATTTTTCTGCGAGATCAGGTTTATCAGGATTCCTTGCAAAATAACTTTTTTGATCTTTCAAATCTACGAATTCAGATTTATAAATCATTCCATGTGCGAAACCCCTATCGTGCGCTGCTTTGTTTATGATCATAGCGTCTTCCATATCATACCCCTAACAAAATAAGTAAAGATGTTTAAAAATTATTAGATCGGTCTATGCAAAATGTTTTCTCAAATAAAACTTTCATCTTTGCAGCAATTTAAAAGTTTTGTTCAAAATATCACATATTTAATCAAGGTACTTTTTATATAATTTTATATACTTGTCTCTTTTAATTAATTTTATTATTCAAGATGTATAAATGTCATCTATATTTCAGAACTAAAACATTTTTCTTAAAATTTTGTAATGAAAAATCAAATCTTTGAATTTCATGAACCAAGATTAAATACAGTATATGTATTTATACTGGTATACTTTTAATTAATTCTCTATTACAAAAAGAGGCAATTGAGAGTTATGTTATTGTTTTTCACCAACATTGACGTTACCTTTTCCAAATTTAATCTCATTGAAAAAATAGAATTCTATATATATGTAGAGGGTGTTTCGTTTAACTGGGAACTATGGAATATCTCTTGAAGAATTGGAATTACCAAAATATTATTCTTACAAAAGTTGTTTGGTATATAGGGGAACATTAAGTGGTGTAGATAATTTTTTTGTAAGTGTATTAGTGGAGGAGATATTACAGTCAAGTTAATTTTTGTAAATAGAATCCTGTATTTTTTTATTTATATCACCACATGATATCAATCCATGTAAAAGAATGTCATAAATTAGATCCTTAGAACGCTATCATATTATGAATAAAAAAATACAGGGTTTTGTTTAAAAAACTTAACTCAATTTTAATACCTCCCCTACTACTACATTTTTAAAACATTATTTACATCAGCTAATGTTCCCCTATATGCTAAACAACTTTCGTAAACACAATTTTTTTATAACTATAATCCCTCGAAATATATTTCACCATTTCCAATTAAACAAAACATCTTGTATATGTTAAAACATAACATATAATTCTAATATTTAGAATATATATGTGTTTCATACACACCAATCTAAAAATTAACATATATGTTCGGTTGTACTTACTGTGTAAGAAATAACGGCAACGATTGCGTTAGTACCCATAGCAAAATCATCAAGATTAATCTCGTCATAATGCACTGGCCGAAAGAGTGGCGTTGCAGGTGTTTGCAACCTATACAATTTAGTTTCTGATTGTAATTGCCATGTATGACATGGAGTGCCCATTGTTTGTTTACCCATCTGAAAAACAACGGAATTTATTATTTGAAAGTTCGAAAATTTATTATTTTCAAGCAAAGAAGATTTGTAAAAAATCTTAAGGTGTACATGCAACGAGCCTGCTAGAAGTACATATTTACAAATTCCTTCAATAATTAATAATATAGATAGTTAGTAATTATGTGATAAACATAAATGCTTATTTTACTAAAATTTATGAATGCTTTGATATCTCAAAATTTATTTCTATGGAAATAAAGAACTATCATCTTAGAAAATGGTGCTTTCATAAATTAGTAACAAATGCTCACTAACATACCATTGTTTGTTAACATTTGTTTAATGGAAAAATTTAAAAAATATTCTTTATAAAAGTTTGTTAATAGGTCATAAACAATTGCAAACTTTCTGCATAATTTTACCTGACATTGATACATATTTCGTGGACTTTGATTACAATCTGGCATTGGGATAAGACTTGCTAAATTACTTAAGAAAGCCGTTTTTGATAATTCTTGATGTGATGTCAACTGTAATAGTAAATAACATTTTTATAAATATATAAATAGCAAAACAAAAAAGATTATTTTTAAAAAATGAGAAAAATAATATATTACTCCTTCATAGGCTTCTTCAGGCGTAACACAGATATCTAAATAAATTTGTTCAAATGTTCCTATATATTCCACCTTTTTGGCAGCTAAATTCATTACTGGTCTCATCATACGAGCTGGATTTGTAAATAAATATAGTCCTGGATATTGCGCTGGTACATTTTTTTTTGGCACCAGTGCTATCTCCATCGTACACGGAACCTAAATATAAATAATAAAAGAAAGAAGTTTGTTGTACTGAATTAGAAAATTACAAAGTTACCTCTTGGCCTTTTATCTTAAGCAATCTTAGCTTGTTTGTTACTCTTGAAATTATATTATCGTCTATTAATCCTATTAATTTTCCATCCAATATTACAATGTAAGATTTTTTCCAGTTATCAGCAATTGACAGTGGAATCATTCCAAGATCCATTAGTATGATGGGAACATTAGCTTTCAATTTCGGATTAGGATGTTTTGTAATGATGCAATTCATTGTTAAATGATTAAGAAGACCACAAGGTGCACCATCAGGTGTATGTACAGGACAAATGAAACCTATAATATTACAACAAATTATTATTATTATTTTTGTATTAATAAAGCAAAATTTGTTTAAATATTACAAGTTAATAAACAACTATTATTATTATTAGTAATAGAACAAAATGAATCATACATAATTCAATAAAATAATATAAAACAAAATGTTGTGCATCTATTATTTCCTTATAAAACAAAAGAAACTTTTGAAACAACCTAATATACTAAAGTATTACCCCACGCATCTGGCAATAATTGTCTAGCTTCTGTAGTCCTCATTTCTTGGAAAAAGGAACCTCTGTGTATTGCACGAAAGTGGCTCATGTATCGCATTCTATTAATATTTTCAGCAACGATTGTGAGGCCTGTACTTTGCATCAATCCTAAACCTGTTGGTGACCTTAGATTTCCAGTAGATAAAAAATTTTCCATTTGTGATTCCAGTGAATTTCCATGTTTCATTACATTTAGCATTTCCTCTATATACATGTGCAAAACAATTATAATTATAATATAAATTTATAATCTTTAGGTTAATTTTTGAAAATACTTACGTACGTTCAAGGTGTACCTATTGCCAGCACTCCTTGCACGTTTCAAAATACCCATTTTAAGACCAGTCAACCAACTATATAATTTTTCTTTCAATACTTGCAAATATAAGTGACCACCCAGTAAACATTCTTGCATCATCACAGCATCAGCACCTTCTACAGCACATTTATTATTTGCAAGAGCAAATAGCTTTTTTGTCATAAACGCGAGTAAATAAAACTTATCTAGTGGATTATGAAGATGAATTACTATACAATGCCTAAAAATGATATATGTTAATAATATAAATTAATATATATTTCTCAGTGCATTAATTAAAACTTACTTAATTATAAAGTCACAAACATCTATATCAGTGGCATCATGAGGTAATTCAAAAAGTTTTATTCTAAACATTCTCCCTATATAAGCTTTGCATTCTTCATGACTATTTAAACCTTGTTCATGTATAGCTCTTAGCATATTTAAAATACAACCTTTGTAATATAAATCGTCTTCACATCCAGCTGTTAATACACTATAAATAAAAATGTCCGAGACATCAACCAAGCATTTTAACATTAAGATCAACGGAACATAGTATAAAACTTTTCTATATGAAAACATTAATTTTGCTGAGCCATCAGTTACATAATGCAAAGTATTATTCTGTAAAATATATAATAATGTAATTTTAATTATAACATAGTTTTAATTTATAAAAAATTTAATTGGATTTGGAACGTACAGCTGTAGTATTATCATCTCGTACACTTCTTAGTAGCAATCCAAGATCACTAAATTGTATGCCACGAGCTTTCCAGCCTGATCTTTTAATAGCAATAGGATAATTCCTCCTTGTCATTAATAACATCCTTATAATCCTCTCAAGTCCTTTAATAACGAAATATCCACCCCATTCTTGTTCATGTTCTCCATGAGCAACTAAATCTTTAGGGCTCATTTTATTTAAATGACATCTATTAGACTGTAACATTAAATGCAAATAAAATGTAATTGAGCAATTTATTTTGCATAACTATATTACATACTTTAATCATAATTGGAATTTCTCCTAAATCCCTTTCAAGTGTCTCTTGCACTTTATTATTGATAGACCATCCTAATTTGACTGTTATCTTTCCTTTATAAGTGCATCCTCGCTGTCTACATTCTGTAGGATAGATTTTATGATTCTTCACCCCAATTGCGCCAGATGGAATATTTGGTTGATGAATAGATACATCGTCGATCCATAATGCTACTTTGTCTTCATTTGGAAGATGAATATAAACAAATGGATTGTCCCTAACTGCCTCAGACAAGCCATCTTCTAACATATAATTAAAAGAATCTATGTGCGGAGCAGCTAAGCTCTGCAACAACTGAAATATATAAAGAAACTTAATTAAACTTAATATTTCTAAATTTACTATTTCTAATATTAATATATTTAATATTTCTAAATTTACTAAATTTACTATTTACAGGATTCTGCTTTTCTGGAGGTTTGCCAAAATTTGTTGTCGTATTTGTCAATTTCGGTTCAATCAACATTTTTATATTGTTCCAAATTATAAAATAAAATATTTTGAATAAAATTACACTACGTAATTATTACACTACGTAAATCTGGTTAAATACCCACGTGTATGTTGCAGTGCTACCAACTTACATACATAATACAAAATCTACAATGATATTGTTATGGATTTAGCGATTATTTAAGATTTTATTTTACATGCATTGCTGTATTGCTGTCTATGGAACTCTACTCGACAAAGTACGCATAGAATTGAAGACAACGATTGGAATATAGAGACAAACTTTATTACAGAGGCAACTTGCTCCAGATTACTTCGCACCAATCACAATCTGATCCTTCGACATACAGAAAAACAGTAGTTCGAAAAATTCCTTTCTTTTTAAATTTTAATTTCTTCTAAAAGATCTTCATGATCTAATTATAGGTTAAATTCCGCCCCATCGATCAAAGATATTTTCATCAATTTCACTTCATCCTCAGATCACTCTCAAGTTTTAAGTTTATTTTTTCCATGTACATAGGAATATAGGGACCACAAAATGGTATCGTAGGACTATAAGAGTGTCTAGACCACTATCTTATAAATTAGTCTCGATATTCGCTAGGGAAAACTATCCGAAAATTGAGTCGTGTCTAGTAATGAAAAATCAACATGAAATATCAACAAAGTCGCCTTTGTCGCCTTCTTGCGAGGCAGACAAAGATGAGTAAAGTGTCTGTGCTTTGTTTAAGATATTAAGCGTGTAACACATGCACAGAACGAGCGCCTTCTTTTCTTCCATGTATATTTTTCGCGACTGAATTTTCGGATGGTTTCTTCTATACCTTCGGTATATAAGTGTCAAGACCATATGTACAGTGTATGCATACGACCGTCCAGACTTGTGCATACATATAACCGTGTTTCTGATCGTAATCATGGACGTATCTGGTAAAGTTCTGTATGATAAAGTCCGAAATTTACGTTCGGAACTTTCGAACGTTGTTACACCAGAAATATTAGATAAAATTTGCGACAAACCTTCGCTACAACCATTTTTAAAATGGTTCTGCGAAAATGTAAATAATGTCAACGTTCTTTCAAACGAGGATGTCCAAATGTAAGTTATTTCGAATATTTTTAAGTCTTTTAATTCATTTAAAATCTACTAATTTCATTTGTATATGTATGTGAGTGTATAACTAAAATTACTAATTTAGGTTTTAGAAACAAAATAAAATAATAAAATATATACTATATTTTTATACTTTGAAAATAAAATATTTTAAATATATAATGTATATTTTACATACAATACATTTTTACATACAATATATTTTTCTCAAACCTTGATTTAGAAGATTTTCTTTCCTCATTTATGATATAGTAAATATTGAAATTTTATTTACGTTACAATAATATAAAGTTTGATAATAGTGAGCAACTTGATCGGTATCTCCAATTTTTTTCATGCTGTCGCAATGTGTTGAAAGATGCTCTTTAAAAAGGGAAAATATCATTTTAAAAAATGTTGCAAACAATTATAAATACTTTTAATTTTAAACTAAAACTAAACTTAACTTAAATCTAACCCAAACTGCATATTGAATCTTGTTTGTATTTCGTGATACGTTCACTAAACTTAAACCTAACTCTAACCCAAGGAATACAAATAAGCTAGACACTGACAGCATTGCAGGCGACTACGAAATTTCATTTTTTTCATTTGTTATAATTTTGTTATTTGACTATTTTTTAAATAATTATTAAACTTCTTTTTTAAGTATTTACTGTTTACCTTTCTTTTACTTAATTTGCTCTTATATAGATAGGATTAGGTTTAATTTTAATATAAAATTAAAAGTACTTATAATTGTTTGCGACATTTTTTAAATGATATTTTGGCTTTCTAAATAACCGCCTTCAATATTATTGTATGAAAAAAATTGGAGATACTGACCAAATTGCTCACTATTACCAAAAACTTCTTTGTTAAGTTGAATTAAAAATAAATTTCAATAATTTGTGTTTCAGAAAAAATAAACTCCAAGAAATGAATGAATGGGTAGAAGGTTCAGAATTAGACCATGCATTAGAAGAAAATACTAAAGATTATCCTGATTTATTAAAAATCATTTTTTTTGATGACACAAATATTAACGATTTGTTTGCAGAATATGAAATAGTGAAGAATTCATATAAGGAAGATAAAAATTATATTTATACATTGCAAACTGGGATTCAAAATTTAAAGTAATATGGTCATTATGTGTTTTTATTTACGTACATATATCATCTTAGATTAAATTTAGATTTAATTACATATTTAAACTCTTATCGGTATAATCGCTTTAGTTTTATAATTACTTAAGTTGTAATGTTATTTTCTATTGCAATATATTTTCATAACTTGAAAAAACATAATTAATTTTTTACAACATTAAACACAGAACATTATTTTATAAAAAATAGCAACATATTGATTTTAGATCACTATGATTTTTAGCTCTGCATATATGTAAGATTAATGTTATTATATAAAGTAATACACTATTGCAGAAAATTAGAAATTGAATTAGATGAGACTATAGAAAAGGAAGAAGAATCTTTGGGTAGAGAAAATATTAAAGCTAATAGAGCATATGAAGAATGTTCCATAATTATGAAAAAATTTGATACTCAAAATCATCAATTTTTTAAAGAAGTTGAGTTCCTTTTAAACATTTATGCAGATGCAGCCGAAAATGTGAGTAATTTCTAAAATACCTTCATAATTTATATCATGATAATATATATACAGAATACATCTGAAAGTTATGTATAGTATAGTATGTAACAAAATAATTTATTAAATTTTATCTTGAAAATTATGCTCAAGGACAATTTTGTGGCCCACTTTTTTAAAGATCTCCACCGATCCGAAGGTGTAGAATCACTTACCAAAGCCATGAAAAATAATTTTGTTACGCTCTGTATAAATGGATACGAGGTGATTCCTGATGAATAAAAAATAAGAAAAAGATAGAATATTTTAATTAGGAAATGTTATTTATATTTTTCATATGAGAATTTACATCTTTTATCCACATTATTATGTGATGTTCCTTGTACTCAACTTCGAATAATTCATAACGGAACAGAACGAATTTTCAAATTTGATTTTCTCAAAAACTAATTGTAAGCCTCAAACAACTAAAATTTTATTCAATACATTTCCCTTATCTCTTTATGAGGAATTAACTCGTGTCCATTTGTACATAACTTTCAGGCGTAATCTGATATATATTAGTAATATATGTACTAATAATAACAATATGCTTGTAGAAAGGAAGACCATTATTATGGACTCAAATGCCACTGAAACTTTTTACCAAAACTATTGAACTATATAATCATTACTTAGATGTTCATATAAAACAGCAGTTCGGAAATACATCCGAGGAAGAGCAAAAGACTGATTCTAATTATGTTTCCTTAATTAACAGTAATAAAGAAAAAACTATGGATAACGAAAAGTTATTGGAACTGACATTATGTAAAACAAAGTAATTAATATTGATAACCATTAATAAATCGAATATCCTTTGTATTTACTGATCGAAAAAGATACTTATTTTATAGCTTAACTAATGCAAAAATAGAAGAAATTCTAGCAAAAGTACAAGAGGAATCATACATTGCAGTGTTGAATTATATAGAAGGTATATATAATTTAGGAGATATAAAAGTACCCAAACATTCTGAATTAAGGTACGTGAAAGCTCTTTAAGTATAACTATGTTATTAAGCACATTGTCTATTTTCTAATGGATATTACCTTTATGAATCAAAATTAGAACAGAAATTTTAAAGGTAACTAGGAAAAGAGATTTTTTAGAAGAAAATATCACTTTGTTACAAGAACGTCAGTTAACAGAAGTAGTGCAACAATTCTCAGAATTGGAAATAACTAAGATTTTAAAACAGGATGCTCAGACGAGACTTGTACGAACAAAAAATCATTTAGAAAAACTTAAAAACTTACAGTTTCTTGCACGAGAACATGGTCATGTGCACACTGATTTATTACGAATGCTGATGGAAGTGCAATTTCAGTGTCTTAAAAATGTTTCTGAATTTGTAGCTGATGCTTACCACTATTTTACAACAGAATATTCACTATCATCCACAAGATGTGTAAGTCATTTATCAAAACAAAACAAATTCATTTTCAGTTTGTAATGAAATTTCATTTATATGTAGGAAAGTATGCAGAAATTGCAAAACAAGTATTCTGCGATTGTATCTTCACCAAAAATACATAATTCATTTCACAAATTTTTTTTTTCAATGGTATGTAGTGACAATAGTACACATCAATTAAATTCTGCATTACAAAAGTATAATGATCTCATAGATGAAAATAAAATCAAAAAACAAAACCTATTGAAAACTTATTTAAGTGCAAAAGTTGACAAATTAGAAATATTGTAAGTATTAATTTTTTACCAATATTTACTATTATAAGGGGTACAATAAGTGTTAAATTGTTATAATTTAGGGAAAATGAAGTAAATTTGCAATATTTAAACGAAGTTGAGAAAGGACCTACACATACATATAAACCAATTTCTTATGATATTGAAATAAATCACAGTGAAGCACTCAATAATTTACAAAAGATACAAACTGATTTGACGAAGATCAGAAATCAAATGAAAGAACGATTGGTAAATTGATAGATAATATATGTATATATATATTTGTTTTGTATATCAATTATCTTATTTGTATAACATTTGAAATTTTTTGTTGCAGAAGGCAGATACAAACTTCGAACGAGAAAAGGCTATTCTTTGGCAACGATTTCTAATCGATCCTGATACATTAAGAAAAACATATAAACAATTGAAAACTATGACAAAGAGATCTTGCTTCGATGATGCACTTAAAAAGGAATTAAATGATTCACTGTAATTTACTACTATTATAAATATAGCTATACAATAAATATTATAAATATTATAATATATCATTAGAAAGATTATATTAAATAATAGTGTTATATAAAATTAACATTAGGTTATATTAAATACACTGCCAAATAGATTTCAATAAAATGTTTCTAATGATATGCTAAAAATATGTAATTGTGAAGTGTATAATATAAATCTTATTATCTAAAATTTATATAACTTGTGTATTAGTTTTTAATAAATGATAATACAATTTATAGAAACTAATGCAAATTGAGATGGAAATATTTAATTGCAATAATAAAAATCCACCAAAAATATTTTTTTTTTATTTATTAGTATTCTCTATAAGATATATCAAATCGTTCGTATGCAAGCATTGGAATCACTAATAACTGTACCTATGTATATATATTTATGATATCAGAAAGAAAATTAGAGTGCTCACGCTTATGGACCTGTTTGTTTCAGAATTAGTGCTGCACCATACGGCCAAGTGCTGAGTTTAATTGACATTAGCATATATAACAACCTATAAAATTGGGGATCTGCCCTGTTTGATTACACACTAGCATAGACAAGAACCAATCGTCAATTATTACTTTATTGTACAAGAAAATGTTAAAAATGAATTCAAGGTAGTCATGTTTACAGCACGTTCTGTAGATTCAGAAATGACGAACTCGCGTAGTTTTACTTCGACGTTTGTCCATGTTGACGATTGTACAAAGAATATCGAAAAAACTCGGATAGAAAAGTAGATATGAACTTTTCCATAGAACCGTACAATTAAATAGATTCTTTTCTATGCTAGTATGCAATTAAACAGGCCAGATCTCTAACTTTAAGTTTAAATACATAGGTTCTTGTATATGCAGATATAAGTTCCAGCCAAACAGAGCAGATTCCTAATTTTATAAGTTCTTGTACATGCTAATGTCAATTAAACTCAACATTTGGCCGCATGGTGCAGCACCTGTACTGTGAAACAATTAGAACTACGAGCGTGAACACTCTCATTTCCTCTGTTATGATATATATACACACACACATAATGATATAATGAAATATGATATGTCATATATGAATGATGGTATTAAAACATGTGATTTTTTTAAATTTTCTATTCTAACAAAATAACTTATTGGCCAAACTTTACTTCAAGGGATCAGAAACTACTGACTTTTTTACAATCTTGTAGTTTATGACGTGTAAAATTCGAAAATACAAGTTTTAAGGTGAGGAACTGATTTGAAAGTTATGATTATGTAAAATTGACTTACATTTTTAGGATATTTTACCAATTACTTTGTCGCCATATTGGCTTCTATCCATAATTCATCAAATTAGTGAGTTGCTGGCTGTAAATAAATGCACGTAGTTCGCGGCCATTTTGTGACGGGATTTTTAATCATGAATGTTGAATTAGATTTGGGTTATTCGTTAATTTATTACTCACAGACTACTGTGAAGCGGCCGGTTACTAGTACAAACTAATTTTCGGTGAAGTTCAGTTCAATGCTCATCTGTGCAGACCAATCAGATGATAGGTAAAAGAAATATAATATCAAAGTAACATGTAAGATATCTTACAAATCCTCAGTTCTACATAGCCATAACTTTCGAATCAGTGAATTACTCGATTTAAGATTTGTATTTTCTGATTCTATACGTCGAAAACTAATGCAAGATTACAAAGAAGGTCAATAATTTTCGGTTAAAGTAAAGTTTAACCAATTTATTTATTAATTAATAACTATTTTATTTAATGACAAATATGGAAGTCATAAATTCGTAGTATATACATACATATGTATATTACTGCCAAATACAATCATATATATATATATATAGTCAGTATAAAGGCAAATAGAATGTATTGTTGAAGAGAGGAAGTTGCAGAGAAGAAGATAATGATCAAGTTAATATGTGACAAATGCACGCGAAGGTTGAGACTGTTCCCTATCTATTGCTTGATTTAGCAAACATACCCATGTAAATACTTATTACATTTTTTCTCTGCTATTACCATGTATATTACATATATAGATAGTTCACGTATGTATGCACAAGTCAGGTCCATAATTCTGGAAAATTAGAAAAGTATCCTTGATGGCTAACACATTTCTTATATTTTTAGTGTCTGAGATCAGACACCATGAAGAAAACCTTTATTTTTTCTTAAAAATTAATTTTCTCTATTTGGGAATAAAATTTGTCTGTTTAGAAAATATGAATTGTGTAATTTCGTTCGTATTAAACATGACACACATTAAACTATGTCACAATTCGTGTCAAGGTCAACAAATGAAATCTAGTAAAAGTAGAGCAATATTGTATAAAAATCCATAAATAATTAGTAACAAACTAATTTTCCACAAATAAATAAAAAAATATTGATATTACCATATATCATGTTCTCAAGTAATTTTAAGATTTCCGTGAAATTAAAAGCTACAAAGAATTCATATAAATAATTCTAATAAATTTATGGAAATATTAAAATTATCTTATTTTCCTACTTAGTCTTTTTTCTATTTACTAAATAATGTTTTATAAATGTATAAAAATTTAATCGAGGAAAGAATGCTGATATACTAATGTTATCTTATACAATTTTTGATTTGTTATTAACCGAGCTTCTCAGAAAACAAATTGATCAATTGTACTTTTTATACATATGTATATTTTTAGATTTTATTACTTATGTAGGTCCTAAAAACAAATGATTCATTTACATAAACTTATTTACTAGAAGGAGGTGGCATAAATAATAATAAATTCTAAAATAATTTTTAAAAAGTAATGTTTTCAATGTCATCACTTTGTTTTATTTTTCGATTTATGGAGTTGATCAATGTAACTTCTGAACGGCTTAATTCAGGAAGAATAGCACGTAGAATGGTAAATTTCGAATAAAAGATCGTAACATTATCAATACGTGGCGTAGGGTGCATTTTCAGCTGCTTATGGTGTATTGAAAAATATAGTTCGCGATGAGATATTGAAGTTTGCAAACGGATAGTCAGGGTCAGATTTTACAACAGTGGTACTTCGGTGGCTGGCTTGTTACTCCCATAACGGTAAAAACGTGACAGATATATACAGGAGAAGTGAAGTAGCCAGAAGGAAGGGAAACCTGCACTTGCTCGCTTGCTTTCTTCGAGCCATGATTGGTAATGCTTGTTAGTATTTGTTTAACTGCTGCATCGAAAGCTTTGCAACTTTGTTTTCTTCGATAGTTTCATTTTCCGAAAGGATCGTGCTATCACATCATAACCAGAATAATATCCTTGAAAATACAAGTAAAATAAATCCTTCGGCGAGGTGAGTCATTGTTCAAAATTGTTTTGTAAGATGACGCGATCCTAGCATAAATTATCCTTTCATTTATATACTATTAGCAAAAATTACGACATATGTATTTTCATCTTAAACAAATAAATTGTTAAAAACAATTCTAATCTGTTTAGTTGTTAGTGACATATATTTCCCGGATTTGCGATTGAATTATAAAATCCGTGTGAATTTACCAAGTAATAGAGTTTGGAGAACATATAAAATGTAAACTTCTGTCGTACTACTTTCTAATCAATAACTATGTATATAGATTCCGTTGGTCCATTTAGAAAAATAAGTAATATTTGACAGATGTATTTTATTTAGAACGTAACTAATGTATTATAAAATAATGTAACACAAAACTGAAAAAATAATTGGAAGATAATGATATAACTATAAATTTCAAAATATATTTTGAAATAACTATTCATATTTTCAAACGAATTAAATAAAAAATGAATAATATCTTCGAAACACAATTTAATTCCGAGTTTTTTGTTTTAAATGTTAAAAAATTAATTTTTTAAAATAATTTTATATGCATAAATTTACAAAATTTATTTGTATTAGTCATTGTATATTAAATAAAACAAAATCGCTTTTTCTGAATATCTCAATGATAAAAAATTGAAGAGTACATTTCAATATTGACAAAATGAAACTCTTAGCTCTTGGGTTTCCCCATTGCTTTAGTCACATGATTATGTAAACAAATTATTGTGTTTGTATAAAAAAATACATAGTTGCCAATGAAAAAACCAGTTTGACACTTTGAAGTGTAGATAATTACAAAATTATACAACAGACCGATTATCTTCTATTTACAATCAAGATATACAGTTATACGATATTTTATCTCATAATGAAAACTACTTTTATCTCTGTCATTGTACATATGTAGGTACTATATAATACAGTAAATTTCTTTATGTTATTTGTATATGCTACTACATAATGTGCCATTCAAAATTTATTTATTAGTAATTATATTAATTTTTCAACTTTGTTTATCATTTTGTATTTTAACCTAGATTTATTTTCATTTTACAGTGACTATAAAAATGGATTGGCAGTGGTTCAATATTGTTTTTTTATTCTATATAATATTAAATGTTACTGCAGAACAGTATGTATATATATATTTTAATTATACTTTATTAGATATCAAATTAAAATGATAAATATGATAAACATATATTAAATATTGTATTATCAAATATTTTATATAATTAATGATCTAAAATAGCTTAATAATCAAATTTTTAAATATATTTTTAAAGATACTATAGCATAATAGCTCCAAAGGTAATACGACCTGATTCAGAATATCATGTAGCTGTAAGTATTACTGGTGTATCGACACCATCAGCAATATATATTGAGCTGTCTGGGTCATTCGACAATAATTCAAGAATAGGAGAAGTATTCAATATATCTCAAGTTACACATGTACAACCATACAGTACAAGAATTTTACGATTTGAAGTAAATTCAAGTTTGTTAATTTTTCCGCATATCAAGTATAATAATACATTTTTTAATTTCTTTTAAAATTTTAGATTGATGATATCATTCCTGGTAAATATAAATTAATTGCACGTGGCTTGTCAGGAATAGAATTTTCACAGTCAAAGTCAATAGAATTTATTCCTAAAAGTTATTCAGTCTTTATTCAAACTGATAGAGCAATTTATAAACCGGGAAATAAAGTTATGTTTCGATGTATTTTGTTGGACTCCAGACTTAGGCCAACACTTGAAAGATTAATAAACATCTATATTGCAGTAAGTATTTTTAAATAAATGCAGTGTATGTAACAAATAAGACAAATTTTTGAATTTACATTACATTTTTATAGGATGGTAAAGGAAATAGAATTAAACAATGGAATCATCCGTCTGTAACCCATGGAATTTTTAATGCGGAAATCGAATTGTCTGAGTATCCAGTTTTAGGTACCTGGAAAATTACAGCAAATGTTGGGGACCAAACATTTGAAAAAGATTTTGAAGTTGCTGAATATATATTACCTAATTTTGAAGTGATAATTGATGCTCCTAAACATTTTACATTTAAGGAATCAAAAATCACTGCAACAATCTATGCCAAGTAAGTGAATTCTAATAGTTAAGTAAACTTTTTGTAAGTTCCTAAAAGCATATTATAAATTTTTTTTAATTGATTCCTGTTCTACAATTGCAACAGCGTCATTGATGTTATTTAATGATGTCTTAGTATTCTCCTAAAAGATTTGACAAAAATTATTTATTTCAAAGTGCAAATCATTTAGGTATACTTATGGTAAGCCAGTGAAAGGAGAAGCAACTGTTACAGCATATCCTGATATATTTTCTGATGTTATCCAACCAATATATCAACAGCCTATACGAAAAGTGATTCCAATAAATGGGAAAATAGTTGTTGATTTTGATATTCATGATGAATTAAGGTATATATATCTTATTAAATATTTTTTGAGAAAAGATATAATTTAATTTCAATTTTAATAGGCTTACTGATGAATATGAGAGACCAGTTATGCTTGACGTTACAGTAGAAGAATCTTTAACTGGTAGAAGACAGAATACTTCTGCACATATAACCTTGCATAAACATAAATACACAATGGATTTGATAAAAACATCAGAATACTATAAACCAGGATTAAAGTATACAGCATTTGTATGTAGTCAAAATTACCCATAATATTACAAATTTTATAGATATAATACGAGAAAAATTCTTATAGATAAAATTAACATATCATGATGGAACACCAGTAAGAGATAATAAAAATTTTGTTATGGTAAAATATGGGTATACTTACATTACTGATAATCAGTCCACATACACAAATATTACTGGTATGTTGGATGAAAATGGAATGGTAAAATTGGATTTTTATCCACCAAAAACTAATGATAATATGTCATATCCTTTAAACATTGAGGTAAAATATTGTAATAGATACAAAAGCACTCAAATTAATAATAGAAATAATGATTTAACAATAACCACCAAAAAAATGATTATAAATAGGCTCAATATTTAAACCTTCATGAATGGTTCCCATCAACAAACCAAGCTATGTCTCAGAATAATGAATATATACAAGCTGTTTTGAAAACTGAAAAACCTATGGTATGACCATCTTTATGTTATTTAAATTATTTTAAAAGTATGAAAATCATCATTAAAAGAATATGATATTCTTGTATAAGGTTAATCGGGATGTAGAAATTGAAGTAAATTCTACAGCTCTATTGAAATATATTAATTACGAGGTATTTGGACGTGGCGATATATTGGATGCAGGTTCTATATATGTACAAAATAAACATACAACAAGTTTTAAGTAAATATTCTTTAATATCTAATTACGATGTAATCTATGTTTATTATTGTTTATTTATTTACAAAGCGTGAAATATATTTTAGATTCTTAGCAACATATGTCATGGCTCCTACTGCACATGTAATTATATATTACATAGGAAATGATGGAGAAATCATTGCAGATGCCTTAGATGTTGAACTAGAAGGAGTACTTCAAAATTTTGTAAGTTAATTTGACAAATTAGTTATAATCAAAATAAGAATTGGCAAACTTGAATATGATATCTTAATTTTTATTAAAGGTTGATATTAAAATAGCATCTGAAGAAGTTGCACCAGGAGATAATATCAATTTAATTATTACTTCAAAACCAAATTCATATGTTGGATTATTAGGTGTAGATCAAAGATCTATTCTTTTAAAATCTGGGAACGATATTTCATATGTACGTAGTATTATAAATAATTCTCACTAATTTAAGCCTTGTTATAATTATAAATAATATTTTAATATATATTTATTCGCAGGAACAAGTATATAAGGAGTTGAAATCATATGATAATAATCATGAATCACCTTATGCAAACTCAGTTTTTGATCGATATCTATGGAATCCTGGTTCGGCTACAGCAAAAGACGTTTTCAGAGTAAATAAATAAATAAATTTATTTGGATGGATTTTTGGTATTTTTTTGTCAATATTAATATAAATATATATTGTTTGATAGGAAAGTGGTGCCATCATCATAACAAATGCCTATGTCCATGAAAATTTTCAAATTCGTAAGTAAAATGCTTTCTATATGGCTTAAGTTTATTACTAATATTATTTTACTTATCTCTTACACGTGATACTAAATATTTTCTAATACCATAACATATTTAGTCAACAACATTTTATTCATTTGCAATGTAGAATGAGAAGGATGTTCTTAAATCTAATTTTT
Source organism: Bombus confusus (assembly GCA_014737475.1). Classification (NCBI taxonomy): domain Eukaryota; kingdom Metazoa; phylum Arthropoda; class Insecta; order Hymenoptera; family Apidae; genus Bombus; species Bombus confusus. The sequence continues at coordinate 162,642 of JACXIV010000158.1, forward strand.
CATGTAATACTTACTATCAAGTCTTTAGTTAATCAGATCACGTACTTATTACTTAACAAGGCTTATGTCTGTATAGTATACTACAGATCTGGTTTAGAGTTCGCCTTTCCAACAGCTGCTGGAAGTTTCAGTTCAATTGCATTGCCATCAGAGAAGACGAAAGTACGCAAGAATTTCCCTGAAACTTGGCTTTGGCAAACGCTTGATGCTGGGTAATGCCATTGAAAATTTTTATCTGCTGAGAACTTTTTTTTATCATTAAAACAACACTGATATAACTCGTTAAGTAAATATAAATGTTTCTATGTGCTAACTATCTAAAAATACTTAACATATTATATCGTTTTTTTACATTAATTTACTAATATTTGTTCAATAGTGGCTTTATGTGATTTAGTGCTATGGTGATGGACTTATTACAATTCATATTTCATTCTCTGCAATGTAATCATCTATTCATATCTAAAAACATAAATCAGAGTATTATTATATAACTTAAAATATAAAAAATCAAGATATTTTAAATGAAATATAATAAGAAATTAGATTAATTTCTACAATAGCTTTATATTATCTTTTTTATTCCCTTGGTTGTACTGATATAATACAATATATAGAATTGGATTACAGAACAATCGGGAATACTGGAGGGTAGAATAACAGGCTCACCTCATGGGGCATCCACACTTCGACCAGACCTTGGTCCACCTGTTACGCACAAAATAGCAACAAGACCACCACTGGCAGGTCCTTATGCCTTCTCTCGCATCCCACCTCCTGTTTGGAATAAGCCCCGTGTATTCCTAATGCATGACATCTTAAACACCTGGCTTTTTACAAACTTTTCTGCAGGGTATTTATCTCATATACTTTCAGTTTATGAAGCTTTATATACATGCTTTGTATACATTATTTTATAAATAATGTTCATGGGTCATGCTTTATTTTGTACAAATTATTTTTATATAAATCAAAGCTGGAATATTTTGGGTATTCTTATGGTGAATCATCTAACTTTGCTATCTTAAATTACTTGTAAACTGCTTGTTATGAAAAAAGCTGTATGATATTAAGAGGACATACAATATAATAATTAGCTTCTTTGCTATTTTGCTTTCTTACCAAGATATGAAGATTATTTTAAATTTCTATATATAATGTGCAATATTTAACATTACATATGAGTAAAATTCTGTGACATTTGCACACATTGATTGACTATGAACTTATATTAAATTATAATGAATAAAATTTTGAGCATTTTTTACATTAAAAATTATTCAAGGAATATTTTGATAATTATTGTTTTTTGAATGTACTCATTTTAATAGTTTCTTAAAATACTCTTTCAAATTACTGGTTCAAATGTTACACATTTATATTTGAATCAAAGTGAGCTTTATATCTCAAAAAAAGATAAGATAACAAAAAATTAACTATTATATTTTATGCCACTTTTATACTATATGATGTTTATTTGAAAGAGTTTTAATACAATATACAGATTCCAAGTAATTTGAGATGACAGAATTAGGTGACTTACTCTGTTAACTCTGTATAATTGGCATACATAATCAATAATAGTCAGTAGATATCATTCATATCTGTATATTTTAAATTGCTTTAGATTGTATCATTCTTCAATTATTTATTCTATCATATTTAACGAATTTTCATAAAATACATCTATTACTGAATATTCTATAAACAGAACATATTTATTTGAACAAATAAGTTATATTAGGAAGAATTTTTTTATTAATTTTGCTAAAAACATTAAGTTTAATATTATATACAGATGTTTTTTTTTATAAATTTGTAAATTGTTATTTATATGTATAATTGAAGTATATTGGTATAGTATTTTAAAATAAAATTAAAATGCAAATTAACTATAAATTGAAAATAGATATGAGGGAAAAAATGAGCTGAAAAGAAATGTACCAGATTCAATTACATCATGGGTACTCACTGCATTTTCTGTAAATGATGTTCATGGATTAGGTCTTATAGAAGAGCCACGAAAGGTAATATAAGATGATTATATAAATAATTACAAAATTTTCGTAATATAAATATGAAAAGAGGGATTTACGTTTTTACAGTTAAAAGTTTTTAGACCATTTTTCATCTCTATGGAATTTCCTTACTCTGTGATTCGAGGAGAAATTGTTGCAATCCAAATTGTGGTGTTCAATTATATGAACAAAAATGTTGTAGCTGAGGTTCTGTTAACAAACGAGGGTCAGTTTGATTTTGCAGAAATGTCTAACGAAGTTCAGGATGTACCAAGTGAGATTAAAATTGTATTATTTTGAAACATTTTATACAAACTATAGTATATAACATAAACATAACTTATGAAAAATTTTCTAGAATTAGAATTGTATCGTAAGAAAAAGGTGGAAGTGAAGGCTAATTCTGGAAGCAGTGTATCTTTTATGATTGTTCCTCGAGACTTGGGATACATTACGATTAAGGCAACTGCGAATAGTATATTAGCTGGAGATAGTGTTGAGCGTAAATTACTTGTTAAGGTAAAGTGTTCTTTTATAAAATTATTTTTTATCTTTCACTAATTGAAAGTGAACTTAAGCTTTTCTAATAATTTATGCGCAGGCTGAAGGAGAAACACAATATATAAACAGGGCTACTTTCATAGATCTTAGAAGTACAACAAATACATCGATGAATATTACAATTGATATACCTAAAAATGCTGTACCAGGTTCAGAATATATTGAAATATCTGCAGTAGGTAATGTTCCAAAATTATCGAAATTTTGATTAATACTATCGATGCTCATGAAGATGTGAAGGTTTTAGTAAAATTTCGAGTTTAATCAAATATGATTCTACATGCAGAAATAAATCGAAAATATGGAATACAATTTTTTTATATAAGGCTTTGTTTCTGAGAAAATTGACTGAAAATTTGTCAAGTATGCTTGAATTTGGTTAATTATCGACGAGGTTTGAGTAAACAAGTTAAGAGATTATTCTAAATGCGAAAATAAGTGAAAAATGTAGAATAGTATTTTTTGTTTAAGACTTTATTTAAAAAAAAATAGGTTATGAACATGTTTAAAATTCTTAATTAAGAATTGTCCTAATACATGCCTATGATAAAATTCTTAATTTATTTGTCTCGGAAACAAAGCGTCTTGTGAAAAAATTTTATTGTACATTTTCGACTTATTTTCGCACGTAAAATAATCTCCTATTGATTATTTACACCTGTCAGTTCGAAATTAGCCATGTTTAAGTATACTTGATAAATTTTCTCAGAAACGGTGTTATATAAAAAAAATCTTATTTCATATTTTCGACTTATTTTTCTATGTAGAACTACCCTGTATCCAATTGTACCATTTGAAGTGATACACGCAATTATCTCCCAAATTGTTCGTTATGTAAAAAAATATTTCTAATTAAACTTACCTTATTTTGTGGGGAACATCTTATGATCTTTTCTATCAAATCGTATTGCATCGAAACGAAGAATGCATACTGCTAGTCAAAGTAGTACTGATTACTTCAAAGTAATTGTAACATAAATTCCAGTAAATAAAATTTTTGAAATGTTTAACAAAGGTAAGTTTTGAATGGCAAAAAATGAGCTTGAATGACCTTGAAACAACAACACATAGAACGACGATTTAGTTATAAAATGGGCTATACGCCGATCCGAATAATATATAGTTCCATGAAAAAAAACAAAGACTACTTTGAAATCTGGAAGGCATGTCCACCTGGATAAGATTTGTGACCATCACAAAATGTCTCCTTCGAAATAAAGTAAATTTAATTTGAAACATTTTTTCTATAACGAATAGCTTAAAAGATAATTGCATGTATCACTGCAAATGGGTCACTCTATATATACATACATGTATAATTTGATATTAAATTATATATCTTTTTATCAGGCGATATTTTGGGTCCAAGTATTATGAATTTGGCAAATTTAATTAAAATGCCATCTGGTTGTGGAGAACAGAATATGTTAAATTTTGTTCCAAATATAATGATATTAAATTATCTCAAAGTAAGTAGATGTATAATATATATGTAATTATGTATAATATATTATTAGAGAAATAATGTAATTGCAAATACATTTATATTAAAATTTATTTATAGAATACAAATCAATTAACACAAGCAGTAGAAAGCAAAGCTCTTCGATATATGGAAATAGGCTATCAAAGAGAATTAACTTACAGACATAATGATGGATCATTCAGTGCGTTTGGCATGTCAGATAGTAATGGAAGTACATGGTATACAAATATTTAATTGTTATGTTACATTCACTAATACTGTAACATTTTGTATTATACTTACATTTTATCTGTTAGGCTTACTGCCTTTGTGGCAAAAGCTTTTAAACAAGCTGCTGCATACATCCCAATTGAAGACAGAATAATAGATGAAGCTTTACAATGGTTATCCAATAATCAAGCTCCTAATGGAAGTTTTCCTGAAGTAGGAAGAGTTAGTCATCGAGACATGCAAGGTGGAGCTGCGAAAGGTCTTGCATTAACAGCATTTACTCTTATTGCTTTTCTTGAAAATTCAGTAAGTACAATAATTTATTGAATAATTGTGAAAGAAAATAAAATATTAATTTTTGAAAATACTATAATTGAGTACATACAATACTAATCTTATTATAACATTGTATAAAGTATACATATATTCTCCATCTTCATAATATTCTGTATTATAGGACTCTAATGGGAAATATAGAAACACTATAAACAAAGGAATTGATTACATTGTTCGTAATATGAATGATCTAAACGATATTTATGCTTTGAGTATATGTACATACGCTTTAAATTTAGCAAAACATCCATATGAGACTGCAGCATTTAATTTGCTAGAATCTAAAGCCATGACAAAAGAAGATATTAAATGGTGGAAAAAACCTATACCAGCAAATGATAAAAATCCATGGTATCATTCTTTACCACGATCTATCGACGTTGAAATGACGTCCTATGCTTTGTTAACTTATATAAGGCGTAATTTAGTCGCTGATTCTATACCCATAATGAAGTGGCTTGTAAAACAAAGAAATGCTGAAGGTGGTTTTGCATCCACACAGGTAAATATTAAAGTATAAATTAGAAGAGTGTAGCAAATGTACATACTATTAACAACTCTTAGGATACTGTAATTGGAATACAAGCCGTGGCGAAGTTAGGTGAAAAATTAGTAACAAAAACTAATGCTATTTCTATAATATTCCTGTACGAAGGAGGTGGACAAAGTCAAATGAATATAAATCCTAACAATTCCATGATACTTCAAAAACAAATGGTAAATTCAAACTACATTTGATATAATGTAATAACTAATCACATTAAGAAAAATAATTACAAAGACATGATAAAACAAAAAGAAAAGAATCTTATAAATATAATGTTAAAATTGAGAAATGTATTTTATATGTAAGTAGTAAACGATTCTAATATTTATTATTTCCCAAGCTTCCAAAGAAAACACGGCTGGTTGGTATAACAGCCACCGGAAATGGATTTGCTTTAGTTCAAATTACATACAAATACAATCTAAATGTAACTGGAGCATGGCCACTATTTACTTTGGATCCTCAAGTAGATAAAAATTCCAATGCTAATCATTTGCAACTTTCGATTTGTTCTGGGTATATTTATCTTTCTGATATTCTATAGATATTATTTAATATTATTATTATATATTTAATGCAACATATTTATTATTAGATTCGTTCCGACTAAGGAAGCAAACGAAAGTAATATGGTTGTGATGGAAGTCAGTTTACCTTCTGGTTTTACTGTAGATAAGGAATCATTACCTAGTCTTGAAGTGTCACAAAATGTAAAACGAGTAGAAACTAAGAACGGAGATACGGTCGTAATATTATACTTTGATGAGGTATAGAACAAAATATGTATTAGATTGTCCCAAAAGTTTCTTTCGTTTTATAAGGAAATAATGGATGCACAACATTTTTCGTTTTATATTATTTTATTGAATTACTTATGATCATAACAATAGAAGTGGAACAAAATGGATTGTACAAAATTCAATAAAATAATATAAAACAAAAAAGGGTTGTGCTTCTATTATTTCTTTATGAAACGAAAGAAACTTTTGGGACAACCTAATATTTATATTTTTCAGCAATCTGAGATTAGTTTTAAACCAAATAATATCTTACAGATGAGCAGGCAAGAATATTGCCCTACAGTGTCTGCATTCAGAACACATAAAGTGGCAAAACAGAAACCAGTACCAGTTACTATATATGATTATTACGATTCATGTAAGTTAATAATAATAATATGTAATAATAAAATATTATTTTGTAATTCATTATTAACATGTTGGTTGCTCAAAGAACAAAGTACTAATGTTACTTATTTCAGCACAATACATTCTTCTATATTCTTCTATATTCTATAATATAGTAGGTTGACCCAAAAGTTTCTTTCGTTTTATAAGGATATAATAAATCCAGAATATTTTTTGTTTTATATTATTTTATAGAATTATGTATGATCCATTTTGTTCCAATAGAACAAAATTCTATAAAACAAAAAATGTTGTGCATATATTATTTCCTTATAAAATGAAACAAACTTTTGGAAGAACCTAATAAAATCAATTAAAACGTTTTATGGTTCCATTAGTACTTTATATGATCAACTTGTCGATTTGTAACGCCCTCATGAATTTTGACAAGACCTTTTTTAATTACTTTGTTGTTGCATATATATAACGAGAAAAATAATAAAAACCTGTGATTGGACATTAATGTCCAAAGTTAAATTTCATTTAGATGCACCATTTTTCAAAATATTTTTTATATTTTCTGGTAGTACATCGATGAACAGAGATGGAATATAACGGTTTTGAGTTTAGGAGTCAATTGGTTCAACAAAAGTTGTCATTAATTTATGAATCAATTTAACAAATATTTTGGATTAGAGTTAGCGGTCACCTTCCAGCGGTCGGAGAAATATATAGCCCAACTAGTATTACAGCTAGAACACCTATAGTGTCAACAAAGATTAATATTTTAAAGATTTATCTCAAATGCATAAGACAGAATAGGCCATACAATATTTCGTACCTCATACTTTTGTACTTAAAAATATCCCAAGAGTAAATAATAAATAAGAAATACGAGTAAATTATACAATAGGTTAAGAGTAAAATAGTAAAAGAGTAAAATTTTAAATACGCATGACTTTTGAACCAATTTAAATTAATTTCTTAAAACTGTTATATTTCAACTCTATTTATCGAGTAATATCAAATCGGTATTTCTTTTTCTTCAAGATCATCGGAGTTCGATCGTCCGTTTTTATTATTTTTCTCGTTATATGAACGTCACAATAAGGTAATTAAAAAAAATTTCGTCAAAATCCACGAGGCCATAACACATCGACAAGTTCACACTTTTTATATTATTATTACAGTAATATTAAAAATATTACAAATCTTAAGCATATATGATTGCTTCTTTAATTTAAATACTTCAACCAATTCCATCATTGTTGAACTCTAGTGATCCTCATGGCAGTCAATGTATTAAGTGATATTATTTCATATCATAAATAAGTTAATATATTCTTTTTAATTTCAATTTACAAATTTTATTATACGATATAATTTATGAATCTTAACCTGGTAATAATTTTCTATGATTAGCAAGAAGAGCAAGAGTATTTTATGAGCCACGAAAAGCTACACTTTGTGATATATGCGAGGATGAAGATTGTGAAGATTTATGTATATCACAACCTGGTAAACAAAAGGATTCTCCGCAATCTGCTGCTTCACATTTATCAACTTGTACATATCTCCACTTGCTTTTTACTTTATTTTACATTATATACTTTGGATATTTGTAACTCTGTAGCTTTTTAAAAAAATTTTACATAACTTTTTTATGAAATACAATGAGGAAGTTTTGTATAAATAATAATTTACAACCAAAGTACTTACATTATATAGAAGGACCAAGCTCTTTTAATGTTGGAGTATTGTAATCTATTTAAATGATTATTGTTTAAATCTTAAGTAATATAATCTTGAATCGCTTAAAATTAATGTTTAGAACTTATTATATATATAATTTTGTTTTAAATAATATACTAAACACAGTTTAAAATATTGCACTTTATTCAATCAATTGTTCACACATTTTTGTTGTATTCTAATATTTTTTATATTAGATTAAATATATCTTATTGTTATTGATAGCACGTTAATATCTTTTTATTTATTTACAGTTAAACTCCTAACTAAAAGCAATAATACAAATTTTTATGTATTCATCTACTTATAATAATGTAATTATTTTAATAAACTGAAGAAAATTATATTTTTAAATAATTATATAATTTAATATAATACTACCTTACTTTAAGGGTTAAAAAATTATTAACTTTTTTTGCACTCCGGTAGTTTTACAAAATACAAGTTTTACGACGAAGAATTAGTGAGTCATGAAACTTCCCGCGCAGTCGAGGGAAAGCAAAGGGAAATTGGCTCGTATAAACAACAAATACGGGTACCAACTATGTGCAAAAAAAAAGAAACCAGTTTCTAATAATAAAAACACTAATCTCTCAATTATTTACAGAAGTCGCAAAAAGTTCCAGCAGAATTCCAGATAGTTCTAGCGGTGTGTTGCGAAACCTAATTGAGCGCGAAGAGAAATGAGCTTGTTTGAGGTGTGTGGGTATATGTATGTGAGGGATCGGGATGGATCGACAGAAGTTCGTACGGGATCGCGCGGGATTTCGTTACACCCGTATTGCTCGGGCTTCAGAAAGTTTCGAAGTTTCGATATCCCGAAACTCGATTCGGGTATCAGCTACAGATTTATGTATCAGCACGAGCGAGCGGACCGTCTTTGTGTCAGTTCGACAAAAGCTTAAATATTCGAATTGCATTTAATAGCTTTTAACTTTTGACTTAATAATAATAATAAAGACATAAATAATAATAATAATAAAGACATCCATAAAAACATTGATATATAAGAATGCAGCCAAAAGCAATAAAACGGGATAACCATGACGTTTTGAATGGTTCCTCGAAACTCATATAAACATTATAGTCCTCTTAAGCGAGAACTGCGAAGAAAAAAGACCCTTCTCGATAGCGATGATTTCAACTCTTACTTATTTTTGATGAAAATCCTCGCCTTATCCCGCGAACTTCGGAGTGTAATACTTTAGTGTTTTAAGGCGTTTGTCTTTTTCCGCGTACTTTCGTTTCTAAACTGGGACAGCTCGTGCAATCCGAGGGACATTGTTAGATTAGAGATATTATTAGACTAGAACATTATTAACCGGCACGAACGCAACACTCAAAACGGAAATGGGGGAAGAAGCCATCCTCCGCTAGGAAATAATTCGACGAGTTTCTAGCTCTACGATCATACATATAAACAAGTCTTGACACTCATATATTGAAGCTTAGGAAACCATCCAAAAATTGAGTTGTATTTAGTTGTGAAAAATCAACATGGAAGACAAGAAGGTTATGGATCTGCGCATGCGTGACATGTTATAAATGTCTTAGACAGAGACAAAGACACTCTATTTATCTCTGTGTGTCTCGCAAAAACGCGAATTTTCTTGACCTTCCATGTTGATTTTTCACAATTAGACACGACTCAATTTTCGGACAGTTCTCCTTAGCGAATATCGAGGCTTGTTTATATGATCGTGGTCAGACTTGTATTCTATACAATCATGATTTGTACTGTATTTATTAGATTTACATAACCTCAAAGCATTAGAAGACATAATTGCCACTTAAAAATTGTATATAAACATTAATAAAATATTGTCAATCGTTGGCGCCACGTCTGTTAATAATAACATGAAATTGCGCAAACAATAAAAATAATCCATATATTAATAAGCGAAAGCGAACACGTAAACAAGAAGTAGTGATAAAAACTAACCACAAATCTCTATAATGAAAAGTAATTAACGAAACAATAATGGATAAAATTTTAAGAAACACATTACTTATTAGTCGACAATTATTACGTACGTCTTCAACAACATATCAATATTCGAAGTAAGCTATGAAACTTTATTTTTAATTTGTGAAAGCACAAATTTAAAATATTTACGAACAAATAAATAAATATAAATATAAAAACTTTAATGATTCGTAATATTACATTATGTATTAATTTGTTTTACCATTTATAATATAAGATTATTTATGTAATATATTATTACATATTACTTATTATTAATGTTACAGAATTTTTAAAGATTGTGCTGCATGTATGTATACAAAATACAATAATATTATATTAAGATCAAGTCTACTGCCTGTTAAAAAACCATTTAATATTATACAAAATCGTACAATGTTTATACAAACTCAAGATACACCAAATCCAAATAGTTTAAAATTTATACCTGGAGTTAAAGTGTTAGAAACAGGTCAAACTAAGGATTTTCCTAATGCTACAGATGCATATTGTTCACCACTTGCAAAAATGTTATTCCGTATTGATGGTGTAAAGTCTGTATTTTTCGGTCCTGATTTTATTACAATATCAAAAGCTGATGAAGATGTTGAGTGGAAATTATTAAAACCAGAAATATTTGCTGTCATAATGGATTTCTTTGCAACTGGCTTACCTATATTAACCGATGAACAGCCTGCAGCGGATACTCGTGAGATTCCTTTTTATTTATCAATTTTCATACAAAATCGTTTATATAGTTTGACTAAATAATTTATATATTTGTAACTTAATAGATATTTTATATTTCTCAATTTAGCGGTATGTATACAGAGTGTTAATTAATAACTTTCATGTGAAACATCTCCTAAATAATTGATATATAAATGTAATTACAATCTTTTTTATTGATTTAATATGGTTATATATATATAATAGAATATGGTAATATATATCAAACACTTTTTCTTTAAATTTTTTAAGCTTACTTAGAGGTCATTCTTTATTTTATAACTAAAAGACTAGACATTTTTGTTCTAACGTAATGAAGGAACAAGCACAAACAAACTCAAAATATTATCTTCAAGGGACCTGAAGATAATACATAGTTATAAAAGAAAAGATTTGTTTAATATTAATATAGATATGTTTAATATTTTCAACCTTAGTTTTTCAATGTTTACAAATAATCTGTTTCTTACAAGAGTCATCATTTCTTTTGGAGTAGTTGCATTATGAATTTGCCTGAAATATCTCACAAAGTTTCTTTTATAAAGTCAAACAACTTTTATCTGAAACATTTTTTCTCCTTCATGATATTTACAAAACTAATCACATGTAGATATTTAAGACAGACATACTGTATGTTAAAAAACAAAAATATTTCTATACGATTAATAATATTTTATTTATTATAGAAATTAGTGAGGATGATAGTGAAATAGTACAAATGATAAAAGAATTATTGGATACTCGAATACGACCAACAGTACAGGAAGATGGAGGTGATATTGTATTTATGGTGTGTAATAATTTATTCCTATTTTGTTGAATAGTTAATATATGAAAAACAATAAATATATGGAAAGCAATAAATATAAACCAAGAGTAGAGAATAATAATTATTTTGAACATTTCTTGGGAAAAATCATAAAAATTTATTTTTATTTAAATGGAGGCCAGTTATCACTAAATCTCAAAGAAATTTCTTAAAAAAATAAATGATTAAAATGTATTTTGATTATCAGTATATCCATTATCGATGACGGAAATTTAATTTTGTTTATCGATAATCATTATTCGTGACAAAAAATTTTTTTACTTACTGCTAGCCAATATCAACGACAAAAATTTTTTCTAGTTACATTCGATCACTGTCAATTGTTATTAACACTAGTGATAATTAGTATTCATTGACAACATAAAAGAACTTAATTATAAGATTTATATATTTTATTAGGCAAAAAAAGATGGTACGGAAATATATGAAACAAAGAATAGAATAAAAACTATTGTAATACAATATTATAGTACAATATTTTTACTAACACTTATATTAATATTGTGTTACAATATCTTCTATTCTATTCTTTGTTTCATATATTTTCATACCATTTCTTTTGCTTAATAAAATATATAAATTCTATAATCATTCTTTTTTTACATTGTCAATGAATATGTTCGAGTTATCTGTCATGTTAATAACAATTAACAATAGCCGAATGTAACCAGAAAAAGATTTTGCCAGCGATAATGGCTATCGGTGACCAAAAAAGATTCTGGTCACTTATATTGGTTACTTGTAACCAAAATTAAATTTCCATCATTGATAATGATTATTCGTAACCAAAATAAAATTTCCGTCATCGATAATGATTACCGGTAATTAAAAATTTTTAATTAATAATATTAACTGTTATATAAAATAAAAAGTTAAAATTTGTTTTATAATAGTTATGATATCTGATATAAATATAAAATTAGATATAATACAATTTTTAACTTTTTTGTATATTTTAACTATAAAATACTTCGCAATCCGTATGAAATGAGCTTTATAAATTAAAAAGAGATTCAATTTCATTTCTAAATTAAAATATATAACACATTTATATACAGCTATTGTTAAAATTATATATTTTCGTAAGTTAAAGTTAGCTGTCCTGGCGTAAAACTACATAAGTAACTAATGTTCATGAACGTAAAATTACATCATTTTGTAAAGTAATTTAAAAGTATAAAATAACAATAAGTTGTATTTTAGGACAAATTTTTAATTTATGATATATATAAATCTGCAATAGTAACTTTAGCTCACTCCTTTTTAAGTAGCTTTTAATTTTAGGGTATAAGGAAATTATGAATCATGAAACTGTCAATATCTCCAGTATTATATCTGATTATAGGGCTTCGAAGAAGGCATAGTGAAATTGAAAATGCAAGGTTCCTGCACAAGCTGTCCAAGTTCTGTGATCACCTTAAAAAATGGAGTTCAAAACATGATGCAATTTTATATTCCAGAAGTGCTTGGAGTAGTGCAAGTAGAGGATGAAACTGATCAAATCGCGAAAAAAGAATTTGAAAAGTTTGAAGAAAAGATTAAAAACTCTAAACCTAGTGAAAAATAGACTTTTAATCATTGTTTTGTAAAAGCATTGTATATGTACAAATAAATTAAACACTTGTTCCTTTTTTTCTGCTTTTATTTTATTCCAGTCTAAAATCTTTAACGGCTAGATACAGAAACTTGCCAAACACGGATAGTATTGTCTGAGTAGCCGGCAAAAAGGGTTTGTCCATCAGTAGACCACGCTAAAGATAGACAATGAGGCGGTTCTGCTTTACTTGTCGCAGACACTACCTCTGGTTTTAATTCTTCAACCATTTCTTTGGTTTCAAGATCCCATATCTTGATCCACGGTCCAAATGCAGCACATAGCCAGTAACGATTAGGGCTGAAGCACAAAGCTGTGATAATATCGTTATGATCTAAAGTGTGGAGATGTTTTCCGTCATTCAAATCCCATAACATAGCTTTACAGTCCTGTAAATAAAAGAACAATTTTTTAAATTGACATCTAAAAAGATTCTTAAATAACTAGAAGTTTAAATATTTTGCAAAAATATGCATCATACTATAATAGTGCAATTTTCAAATAATTCTGTAATTTCACTGAAAAAAACAAAAATGAAGAGATTCGGGCAGATTTTGCTGATTAATTAAATAAAAGGTTTATACTGATGACATTACTTATATTTTTCTAATATATACCTTGCCACCTGAAGCACAAAGCGATCCATCAGGGGAGACAGTAACTGTATTCAGATACCCAGTGTGTCCACTGTGATTGATTTTCAGTCTACAATTTGTCAAGTTCCATACCTGCAAATTATTATACAACTTGTGAAAAACAAAAATAATTTCCACTTTATTAAATAGTTTATAACTTCAAAAATCAGTCCCATATCCGCTTACACTCATAGATATCATGTTTAGTAAAAATATATACATCATGTTATTATGATTAATAACAAATATTAGTATTTTATATAGCTTTAACATACCTTGACCAATTTGTCCCAGCCTGCAGAAACAATGATGGGATTGGAATGATTTGGAGAGAAGCGTACGCAGCTAACCCAGTCTGTGTGTCCATCATCTTGAATAGTGTACTTGCACTCAGCTAAAGTATTCCATAGTTTAATTGTCTTGTCTCGAGAACCAGAAACAATTTGACGATTGTCCACGGAGAAGGCAACGCTTAAAACATCCTGTTAACACAATTATTTAATTTATACAATTGATTATTTACAAGCAACATAAATTTGTGTATCAAATGTGGTCAGTACTTACAATACTATATACTTAATTTGCCCACCTCTTCTATTTATTAAACATAAAAAAATATATAAAAAAAAGCTTCAGTATATTTCCCAGAGACTCACGTAGTTACATCTTCTGCCAATGGCATTCAATAAAAAAAAAAAAATTGAAAAAAAAAAGCTTCCGTATATCTCGTGAAGAACGACGACCATAGATCAGAAGGAAAATTTCACACCTTGGTATGATCTTCGAATCGTCGTGTTGTACGACCTGCGGCCAAGTCCCAAAGTCGAAGAGTTTTGTCCCATGAACCAGATAGAGCATAATTACCATCTGACGATAGCACTACATCGCTAATAAAGTGAGAGTGACCATACAAGCGCTTCTGAGGAATACCATAATTGGCTTCGTCACGTGTCAGCTTCCATACGATTAATGTTTTATCTACAAACAAAACGTATATCTTTTTATACATATTTTGCGTGTGTTAAATTACCTTCTCCCTTGAAATTAATAAAATATAAATGGACAAAATACTTTGAAAAGGTATACAAATGTAAATAAACATATATATATATAATAGATATACAAATAAATAGCAGTAATAATGCTAGACAACGTGTAAACCGCTACGTGGGTACTTACCACGTGAAGAAGACAATATCATATCCGGATATTTTGGATTTGTCGCGATTTGGGTGACCCATCCATTGTGTCCGCGAAGTGTCCCTCTTAATTGAAGAGTTTCAGTCATTTTTTAATTATTTTAAGATAGTTTTCGTTATGGATTGTAATAGATTCCGATCCACGACCTACTTTCAACAAAGCGTCGAACGAAAAGAACGGCAACCCTCCTCTTTTCGAATATGCATATCGTCACAATTTATATATTTAGTAGATATGCAACTCATGTGCTTAAAATGTAAACCTAAAGCTATATTCAAGGTATGCCACTCAAGATTTAAAGGAACGTTCAGACGATCAATATTATTGTCAATATTAAGGTTCTCAACATTATTATACGTAAGAGACTCTCTAGACGATCAATATTATTGTCAATATTTAAGGTTTTCAATATTGTGTTGAAAATATATATTGATCGTCTGGACGCTCCTTTATTGGTCTGTTCAAAAATACGATACTTGCTCGAGTTTCCCGTTCAGCCAATAGTTGCAGCTGCAGTAATCAAATTTTGTTAATGTTTACTGCCTCGTCTTGTTAGGCAGACTATAAACTTTTATATGATCGTGCGACCGTGATATATATTGATTTTAACATTGAGGTTATGTTCTTTGAAGTGTGAGAAAATTAGGAATAAAGAAATGATCATACATTTAATAAATATTGTTGTTGTATAAAGATATATGAAACTTGAAACAACATAATGAAACTTTCCAAAATAATGGCCAGTAAACAAGGAAGAGATTTAGCACTGTCAATGCTGCGAACATTACCTAGACTAGCTTTAAATAACATTCGAAATAATCCTGGTGCAAATAAACCTGTTAGTATTATTCTAAAACTATATTGTACGTTTATATTTTAATATGCTCGAAATTAAGCTTCATATGAATGTTTGAATGAAAATTATATTATTTTTATCAATATTTTTTAATTTTTATCTTTCATTTTTATGTTTTATATTTTAATTTAAATAATATTGTTTGGATCAATATATGTATATGTAACATGATAATTTTTTATAAGTATATAAAAATTTCATTTGAGAATTATTTTAAAAAGTATATACATCTAACAGTCAAAGCGTGGTCGAGGTCAACATGGTGGAGATAAGCACGGAGCAGGTAATAAGGGATCAGGTCAAAGACAGAATTTTATGCGAACTGGATATGAAACTGGAAACAACCCATTTTATCTTAGATTTAGTCGTGAACCATATTATAAAGGACACCAGTGAGTTGTTTAATTTTTATACAAATTTTATATATAAAATGTAATAAAATTAATGTATATACTAGAAAACTATATTTTAATTATGACACATACTTGCATTTTTTATTTAAAATTATTTTTAAACTTTTGTATTAATTTAAAAATAAGTTAAAAATTAGTATATTTATTGTGTATCAAGTATTGTGTATCATATAATATCATTTTGCTTTATATATATTTATAGTTTAAGAAGAGAATATCCTCCTTTATCTCTACAAGAATTGCAACTATTTATTGATACAAACAGAGTAGATTCATCTAAACCTATTGATCTTGTATCTATAATCAACACAGGACTATATGATCTTAAAGTAGAATGGAAACATGCAGGTGTTCATCTTACAGATGAGGTATTTAAATTAATATTTTTATACAGGAACGTTAAATGTCATGTTTTTCTGAAACAGAAGTTGCTTAAAATCATGTCTTAGGGAGCTGATAACTTCAAAGCAAAAGTCAATATAGAAGTCCAATGGGCCAGCGAACCAGTAATTGCAGCAATTGAAAGAAATGGTGGTACTATTACTACTGCATATTACGATACTCGTTGTTTACATGCAATAAAGGATATTGATAGATTTTTTACTACTGGTAAAATTTTAAAGCATATTAAAATTAGAAACTTGATAATATTATATTTAAGACATGCTTACTATTTAGGAGAACCAATACCACGTAGACTATTACCGCCGACGGATTGTTTAGAATATTATATGAGTGCAGAAATGAGAGGATATTTAGCAAATCCTGAAGAAATTTCTCGAGAACGTTTGGTTCTATCTCAGAAATATGGTTACGAACTACCAAAGATTGAAGATGATCCCAATTACAAAATGCTTGTGCAGCATAAAGATCCTAGACAATTATTTTATGGTCTTGAACCTGGTTGGGTTGTGAGTCTAAAAGATAAAGCAATTCTGAAACCTAAAGCCGATTATCTTAAGGAATTCTATTCAAGTTGAATTATTTCTTTGTAGAACATATTTAATAAATAAATAAATAAATAACATGTAAAAAAAAACGTGCGAAACTAAACAAGTTGATGCTTTTATTGTAGAATAAAAGAATCAAATTTTAAGCTGTGGTAAATAAACTAATTACACATACACACTTTTCTACAGGCTTGAATAAATTATAATAAATTAAAATAATCTTAAATAAAAGATTCTTTTAATTAAAACAAATACAAAATTATTTTGATTTTGTTTTGTATTTTTCATACGTAATTTACATTCTTAATTCATTTTTTTAATGATATTTCATAATTATAGATAATAAATATTATTAGAAAACATAACCTAAATATACAGCACTTTTGATATGAATAAGAAAAAATAAGTAAAAGCCAGTGATCCCGTTATCAAGCAATGGAGTAGTATCAGTGCAGTGAAGTGGAATGGAATCGGTAGCTTTTCATGGCAGTGCTTCGATTCACTTCTCCCAATATAATATTTAGGTACATCCTGTGTTAACAATTCAGAAATGGCATTCCGCGTTGAGTCCGAGAAAGATTATGGATTTTTATTAAAAAGTTTAATTGCCGGCGGTGAGTTAAATATTTCTTTTAATAGAATGTCACTGAATAATTATAACGCATTTTCATTTAATTATTATTCGTTTAAAGCGAAATATTATGTGAATAATTTATTATCAACCATAGTAGAATAGTTTCATATTTATGACAACATTTGTGTCATTATTATTATTAAGGAAAGGTAGTAATTTATTTCAAAGAATTTGCAGTATTATTAATATTAATATAATAAATATTTCACAGGGGTAGCTGGAATGTGTTCAAAAACAACAGTAGCTCCACTAGATAGGATAAAAATATTATTGCAAGCACATAATAAACATTATAAACACCTAGGTAAGGAATGCAACTTTGTAAAGAAAAAATATTTAAAAACAATACAATCGAGGCATTCACTTCTTCTTTTATATAGGTGTCCTTTCTGGATTGAAAGAAATAATTCAACGTGAACGATTTATTGCTCTTTACAAAGGAAATTGTGCTCAAATGATTAGAATATTTCCATATGCAGCAACACAATTTACTACATTTGAATTATATAAAAAGGTAATTATTAGTTAATTGCAACCTTTTGTATTGAAATAATTTAAAAAATAATGTCAATTTGTTCTGGGTAAAGTGGTTCCACAGAGTGAAGTAACCGTTATTAATATAAAGACATGCTCATAATATAAAGGTGAGCTTTTACAATTTAGATTCATTTTTGGATTTAGGTATGCAAATGAATATATTGCATATATACACAAATACACATATGTAAAATATTTAATAATTTATCTATCTTCTAAAAATGTTTAATAATTTACCTATACAAATATAAGATAGACATACAGTTTCAATGACGGAAAATAAATAAAACATTCTTGTTAAAAAATTAAATATATATGATTGGGGTTATAGGTAAATTAAGTTAGTTTTTTATTTTTACCAGTATTTAGGTGACTTATTTGGAACGCATACTCATACAGATAAGTTTTTGGCTGGATCTGCTGCTGGTGTTACCGCAGTTACATTAACATATCCACTTGATGTTATTAGAGCCAGACTTGCTTTTCAAGTTGCCGGAGAACATATTTATGTAGGGATTGTACATGCAGGTATCACAATTTTTAAAAAAGTGAGTTTATATTTCATTAAATGTTATTAAAAGACTTGAAGTTTTGAGATTGAAAGATAATATTATTGTTATAATATATATTAACACATTTACATAAAAGGATGTGACTAATCTACATTTGAAATTACTTATTCTGATCTCATGTAATTAAGCTTTTGTTGAAACGCACAAAAACATAAAAGGAACAGTTGCATCATGAATATATATGTAATATGTATGTATAGGAAATAACAGCAAGAAAATTAGCATATCAATTAAAATATAGAGTGCAAAGTTTAAAGCTTTTTGAATTATGAATTGGTTCATATATTATTACCACATATTCATTTGTAGAAGACATTTTTTAAATAGTACTTTCAAAAACAAAATAAAGTAAATTTACATAAAATACTCTTTTTTTTTGTATGATTAATTTTTTATTAATAACAATATTATATCATTGAATCTTTCAGGAAGGTGGTATTAGAGCATTGTACAGAGGGTTTTGGCCAACTATTATTGGCATGATTCCATATGCAGGATTTTCATTTTATTCATTTGAAAAACTTAAATATTTATGTATGAAACACGCACCAAATTATTTTTGTGAAAAATATGACAGAAATACTGGTATGACTAATTTAAAATTTCTATAGATTTATTGAAATAGAAAAATAGAAGAGATATTTAGTCTTTAATTAAATTTAACAAATTTTTAAAAATACCTTTGAAAAATATTTTAATTAAGTATATAAATATATAACACTCTGGAGACTGGCTGCTCTGACAAGCATATAGCCTGAATTTCTGGGTGTTTTTGAAGCGACTGAAAAAGATTCAAAGCGACCAATATTATATCTGATATATTGATAACGGTTTCGTATTATTCAAGCATGAAATGTAAAAATACTTTCATAACATTTCGTTTATAGCATCCATTGCTTTTTTTACTATTTTATTTAATAGCAGTTAAAGTTTTTATAGGATACGCATGAAATGTGAAAGACCCGAATTCGCGTCTCAGGTCCCCAAAGTGTTAAAAATTCTTCATGCATTTTTTGGCAAATAAGATCTATCACACAAAATCGTAATTAAATTTTATGAAATGTATAATTCCGACTTGTGTAATTATCTTTAATACTTGATAAAAATTAAATGTTAATGTAACTGTAGGTGGTTTAGTTTTAACGATACCAGCAAGATTATTGTGTGGAGGTGTTGCTGGTGCTGTTGCTCAAAGTTTTTCTTATCCATTAGATGTTACTAGAAGACGTATGCAACTAGGTATGATGGATCATAATACTCACAAATGCAAGTAAGAGTCTACCACCTTTGTGACGTGAATATAAAAAAGAATATTTAATTCTTTAATGGTTTATTACACAATGTTTAATTATAATTCACTTTTAGTTCTAGCATGTCACAGACTATAAAAACGATATATGAAGAAAATGGTATTGCAAAAGGTCTATATCGTGGAATGAGTATCAATTACCTACGAGCTATTCCTATGGTATCAGTTAGTTTTACAACATACGAGATCATGAAACAAATACTACACTTAGATACGGGACTAAAATTCTAATTTATTTAATCAGAACACATATTTGTAATGTCTCAGTTCTTATATTTCTATTAGTGGTAAAACGTAATCAATATTAATATTTTTCTACAATTACTGAGATAAAAATATTGTTTCATTTTTACTTTGCAATATAGAGGTGATTCTTTCAATCTAATTTATTATCTGTATTTGATAAATTTTGTGCAAGTATGATATGTCACGTATATGTGAAATATATGCAAAATATTGGCGAAGTATACGTAGAATAAATATTTAGGGTGGACCACCTAACGTGACCACCTGGAATATTTCACTTGTTTTTAGTGATATAAAAAAATGTTTCAGGTACAAGTTGGATGATTTCGAAGGGGACATAATTTGATATGATTAGCTTTTTGTAAGTCACCGCGTAGAAGACATATGAAAGTCACTTTTCTTTTTTTAATGAAATCATATATTTTTCTATTACATCACCGATCTAGCTAGACATTCTGTACAAAAAATTATTAATCTCTAAAGTATTAATAAAGTATTAACCTATTTATACCGAAAAACTATTAGCTTAGCAGATATTCTAACTTCAAGCTTGATTCAAACTATCGATCATAATAAGGTCAGATCACGCCAGGTCAGGCCACCAATCAAGAGATTTTCATTTGATTTGACCGAACATTGCCTGTCTATTGTAAATGCTCCTATTGGATTACGTGCAAGCGATTTTGACAGATGCCTGATATGACGTGATTGGACCGTATCGTGATCGCTAAACTGAATCGTCCTTTAATTTTGTCAAGTTTAAATATGGAGGTTAAGGAAAAACGCGACATTCTTGAGCTTATGTTGCATTTGTCTTTCGTACGTTAAATTTGACAAATTAAAGTTACAATATTTCTTAAACCAATGGTTTTCCAGTACACATAAATCGGTTAACACTTTTTTGTAGAGAATGCCCATATGAATCAGCTAATGTTATAAAAAATATATCATTCCATTTAAAAAAACATCAATGAGCTTCATATGTTCTTTATGCGTTCGCCTACTAAAAAGCTAATGTCAAATTATTTCCCCTCGAAACTATTCAACTTGTACCTGAAACATCTGTTAATATTGTCAAACACAAGCAAGATTTTCAGATGATCACGTCAGGTGATTCACTCTGAAGAAACACGCATACGCATGTATACGCAGTGGTTGCTTACGTACAATTGGTATTAATCTTTGATATCGCAGTGATAACTACCGTTAATACAAAATTGATATTAATTCCCCTAATGCCGTGGTGGTAATCACTGATCATATCGAAATGTCACCGTTTTCTGATACTATGATAATGAGCAGTTGGTATAACAAGGATACATTATATGTGAAAAACTATTTTTTTGTTTATATGTAATTATTATTTTCATATTCGTATTGCAAATAACTGTTTTGATTACATGAAAAAGAGATTGCATTATATTTCATATAATTAGTAATATCTTATATATACAAAATTAATAAAAATTTTAATAACACGTTTTGTACAATGTTACCATATTTAAAAATTGAAGACCAAAGATTGTGATATAATAGGATATTTCTATTCATAGTAAATTAGGATTCAATTTAGAACTCAATGTACATAATAAATGGTTTTTAATGTAAAGGATACATGCAATGGTAATTAAAGAACAAAATGATAATTGTAATTTCAAATTTATAAATAAATCATCTTTTTTGAAATTACAGCTTTCAATTTACATATCTTAATTGCTTCCTTTTTAATTATGAGCGAGGAAAAAATAAATTATTTTAAAAATGATAAGAGCTATAATCTAAATTAATTAGTAATGTACAAAAAAAGACAAGGTGTTTCCAAATCTCAATGCTAAAACAATACAATATATTCAAGAAATTAAAAAGATAAAAAAGTTCATGTAAAATTTTAAATATTTCTTTGTTTACTAAATTAATTTCACATGAATAATAACTGATAATAACTGATGACATTTATCAATTAATAATTCTACAGTGATGTATTATTATACAATCTTATTCAATCAATTTTGTATGTCGTATAACTTTTTAACATACTTCATAAAAAATTATTCTAGAACAAGAAAAAATGTTTTTTGTTACAAATTAAGTAGATATGTATAAAGCATGATTAAAATATCTGGAAACCACTACAAAATATTGTTTCCCTTTGATTAAATATCTTGATAAAACTTTTTTGAAAACAGGACATGTAGTGTATTAAAAAAACAATTTTGAATATAGATTTATGTATAAATCCTTTGTATTTATTTAATTTCCTGAATACACTGTATGAATTATGTACTAACTAATTTCGGAATGCTCTGTATAGCAATTTGTCATACTTTAAACTTAATGTCTCATTATCAGTAATACATTTGAATATTATTAGTTAGTAAACTATGCACTTTAACAAATAATTTTGCTCATTGCTGGTTTAACTTGAAATATTTATTTTTCAATTGAATGTCTTGTAATAAATGTTTCTTTGTACATGTACTTAAAATATCACTAGGATTATGTAATTTATAAATATGACTTTAATCATAAAAATTTACCTATTTCTATAGAAATTTACTTTTAAAGTCTTTATACTTTAAAATACATGCGAATAATTATTTATGTATTAGTCTTAAGACCAGTAATTAGTTTTGCTCATATCATATGTTTTGCATTACAATAGCTCAATGTGTAAAAATTATATAAGACTCTCTAAATATGATAACATTTCTTTATTTATCTAGCTTCTGTTTATACTGAGACGACATAATATCAGTTCAAGGCATACTGTTTACTTTGCTTCAGCAAGCCAGTTTAAAATTTGTAACTTAATGTGTTCAAGATACACAAAGTCTAAAACCAGGGACGCATGTTGAAAGATAAAAACCAAGTGCACACACATAACTCGCGATTGTTTGAAGTATTTTTTACGATTGATATAAAATGTTCCAAAAAATATTGTAAAAGATATTACTTCAAATTGATATATACAATGTAGTCTGTATATGATATATAATAATTATATACAGTTATAAACTGATTATTTTACGCTGAATCTATATACATAACAGATAAGTTTGAAGCATTTTGTTTTGATTTGAATTCATGCGTGTGCATTGGTGATCAATCAGCTTTCGATAAAAGCATACTCATTTTTTGCTTAGTTTAATCTATGATCACTTTGTAAAAATCTGCATGTAAGTACATAAGATATTGACATTCAATGCCAAAATTAAAATGAAACAGAAATAACCGGATTTATGACTTTTACACTTAAAAGAAAATATTTGTATCGCGTTATCTAAACTAAAATTTGAGAAATAAAGAAATAATAATGTTTTGAAGTATTGAATCTTTAAGAATTAATAACATATGAGTTTATTTGATACTGAAATTTATGTCTTGTACGAAATACTTTAAAAAGAAAATAAATAGAGCAAATACAAAATTAACTATACAAGCTCTAAGATCTATTACTGATTTTACTGAAAGACGTACTTTTAATTAAGTCAATCTGCTTTATCTGTTGTTATAATACCATAATTTTTTTTCTATATATAGGAAATTTTACCTTTATTTCTTTTATAACCCAGAAAATATGTGTAATATATAATATATAAAACAAAAATGGAAAAATGCTTAGTCTTGCATCAATGCAGAAAAAGTTACTGTATTCATAATGTTATGGTTTCTGTGCTATTTTCTTTTACATTTACAGTCTTAGTAAATTGCTATAGTGTGCACCTATACATTTTTCGTTTTTCTTTTTTTTTTCTCTTTATTGTTACTACTGTATCGTTTCATTATGCATATGTTCAAATTACATGTTTAATTCTATGAATTATGTATTCTGTGAATACATTCAATGCTCATGTATACAATGCTTGTGTATTGACGAGTATGAATGATTTGACAACACATTAAATTCATTAAACTTGCATTACACATGTTTATTTATCAGAAGCATTATTTTATACCTATTAATTAGTAAAAAAGTTGTCGGTAGGTTCACAAGCAATTAACTTTCAATTTAATGATTGTGAATGCATGAATTCATTCAGTATAAAGTATGTGTTTCACTTAGGAAGTCTTGACAGGATTGATGCAAAAGTTTTTTTTAATCCTTAAATTATAAAACTTGAGATAACCGACGACATTTGTATTTAATATTAGTATTTAAAAATTATATTTACGCAAGCAGGTTTGAAAAATAAAGATAGCAATGAGCATAACTAAAATAAAATAAATGCTATGGAATAAACATGACTGATGGACTTGCACTAAATTATTTTGTAAGATAATTATAAAAATAGGACTTATACAAATTATATTTTGATTTACTTAATAAAACAACGTCAATACTATAAGCAAAATTATTGACTGCGACGATTGTGATGAATTATTATGTATAATGCTACGTTACAATCATTAACAAAATTCACTAGAGAATTTATTCAATTGTTTATATGGCACGATTTGTATATGCCAAATTTACTGTTGCATCAACCCTTTGTATATTTCCTTCAAGTGGAACATTTCATGCTCCATTCACACTAACAATTATGTGACACTCTCTTAAATATAATCTATTATTATTTTGGTACACTTTTTGAAACCTTAAACAACATTATTTCTATTCAGTATACGCAACAAATAATTTTGTTCGTATAAACAGTTTTTCAATAAATTAATATTTCTTCAAGGTTTCAAACAATACCATGCACAGTTTTTTATTCGCACTACTTATTATGTTCATTTCTTCTGTTTTGTTTCTTGATAATAAAAATACAAGCAATACAATGAAAGTTGTAGAACTCAATGTGATACGTGAATTTTAATTGGTATGTGTGTACATTATTGTTTGTTTTTTTTCTATTTGTATACATTTAATGTTGTGTCTACATGAATGGTGTGGGACACACGCAAAATACTCGGTTGTGTGCCATCTCTCAACAAGACACCACAAAGAGTCATGATATAATACTTGAGACTATAATGTAATGTGTAAGGATAGCTGCAACCTCACACTTTATTGATGTCCTATCATAAATTATGTTCAGTGGCATTGCTATGAAGCCTGAATCATTTCCATACCCCTACCTTAATAGATAATTCAGGGGTTTTGATTCTTTACAAGAAATAATCTGGTGTCCGCCTAGTAACATGTGGCTCACCGCGCCTTGGGGCTGGATCAAATTGAAGGCTGTAGAGATAAAATACAAAACATTGTACAAAAATGAATAAAAAATAATTCATATCAATATTTTTGCTCACCTATTATTTTATTTAATATAAAATCATTATACTTACAATGAATATTTTAAAGCATCATCTAATTCCATAATTGCAGCTTGATTTCCACAACGATAGCAGTAATTGGGAGCTGAGAATATGGTTACAACATTACGATCATGACACCTATAATGAAAGATATACATATGTATGGGATATAAAATTTTATGATAATAATACCACAATATTAATGCACAAATATAGTACAAACTAAATCATAAGTAAACATTTCCAATAAATATACCAATTATAACCCTCCATAACTAATTGATGTGCTCGTGATACTAATGTCAGGCCATTAGAGTGATTAAAAGTTTCTGAAATATCTTGTCCAAAAGTATACCCTGCTCCACGAGGTGAAATACCCCATCCTCCTCTATCATCTGGATCTGACCACAAAAGATCACACATGGGTCCCTAAAGTAAAATGAATAATATTTTACATATTCTTCCTTTTCAAATTTAGGAAGTCAACTATAAATACTGACTTCATGTGGTACTTCTTGAAGACGGTCTAGAGCACGTATGTGATCTAAAGTATCGATCGAAGGTGATAAACCACCATGTAAACAAAATATTTGACCATCTACCAGAGCAGTTAATGGTAAATAATCAAATAGATCCGTGAAGAACTTCCATACATTAGCATTGCCATATTTACGTAAACACTCATCATAAAACCCATATACCTGTGTAATTTGCCTTGATTCATGATTACCTCTTAAAATAGTTATTCTTTCTCTATATCTGACCTATGAAAACAAGATTTTATATATATTATAAAGGAAAATTAATGTATGTAAAGGAAAACGGGCAGTTTTATATCTGTATATTCAATTTACATATATATCTGTTTAAAAGAATTTTACCTTGAGCGCAACAAGCAAGGTAACAGTTTCAACAGAATAATAACCACGGTCTACATAGTCGCCCATGAAAAGGTAATTTGTATCTGGAGACTTGCCTCCTATTCTGAACAATTCCATTAAATCATGGAATTGTCCATGTACATCTCCACATACTGTTACAGGACATTTTACTTCTTGTACATTAGATTCTTTAGCTAAAATTTCTTTTGCCTACAAACATATATTAATTCCCTGATATTATTTATTATTACTTAAAATTTTTAAAGCAATATAAAGATATATAAATACATAATTGGTTAATTTAGAAAATTAAAGAAATGATTTATAATTATTTATCCAACCACATTTACAATATTATAATAACAATAATATTAACTCATTAAAGGTCAAAGTTGCGTTAATGCAACATTTCATTCAACCTTTCTTTTTAATTTACATTACTAAATTTTATTGAATCCATGTTGCAATTATGAAAAGGAACTTCAGTAATCTGTTCGATATTTGTTTCATTACTATGAAATTTAAAAAAATTGAAATATTTTATGATACATTATTTCATTAAAATTATTGTTTTTGTATTTCTGATTCATACAATGGGATTCTGTGTTGCACCTAGAAACAATAACTTACTTTATTTGGGTTTTGTGATAATGTTGCATTTACATAACATTTACACATTATTTCACTGCTTGGTCCTCAATGAGTTAATGAAACAGCTTTATAACTACACTGCAAATATTTATGCAAATTCATAATTTTATGAATGCAATTGACATATTGGCACCAAAGCATTTAAAAACTCATACATGTCTTATTCTGGTTCCTTTGGTAGAACTCAGATGACGCATATGTGAGTCATTTGCTGCGAATGTGTTAAAGAAATGGATTCCAAATATATAAAAATCTGTTTGATGTTTCAAACATTGAAATGAATTTTCTATTTTGAATACTTTTATATAAAGTTTTATATAAAGAGTGACAGAGAGTTAGAGAAAGAAAGAGAGAGAGAGAGAGAGAGAGAGAGAGAGAGAGAGAGATACAGACAGACAGACAGACAAGAGTTTATTTATAATAAATAAAACAAAGAAGTTTTTTAAAATATTGCAAATTTCCAGTAAGAAATTAATTTTTACATTACTGTTAAGTTCCATTAACATATAGAACAAATTAGTAATACAAGAATACTAATACAATGAATTAATAAACTACAAATATTTAATGTTAATAGTCAACAAAGTGAAACCTAAATAGGGATTTATTTTTCCTACTAATTATACTTTACTATTGACTAATTCAGATATTTTTTATATTTTTACATATTATATGCATTCTGGATATTATTATATTTTAAGATTTCCCATAAATGCATAAAATTTCACAGTCTATTAATAACATTAATTACATTAATTTACATAAAAGATAGTAAAAATATATTTAGAAACAATAGTGATAATATAATAGATTAGATAATACAGCTGATTAAGAAATGATAGTATAAGTATACAACTTATACCTTTTATTTTCTTCCATATAGGAAAATGTTTATAGCAAATTTATTATAACGTATGAAGCAAATTTATATTCTATAAATATTCTGCTATATTTAATATTAATTTGCAAATACACAGATAAATGTAATATTTTCTTGTTTATAACAATACCTATTGTTGTATTTCAAATAGTGACTATTAAAAGTTTCCGAGCATAATGATTAAACATCTTTTAAGCATTATGTATGAGCAAGTGTTACATATACAAACATTTCGAAGACGAATATAATCAAATAAGATAATTTCGACATATCACAGGTGTTTCGAGCGTTCAAGCATGAAAATTAAAGCGCTCTTTACATGCTGCAAGAAATCTCATTCGGGAAGTAAAAATAGAATCGTCGGTTGATTCGGCAAGCTTGCTAGGTTTAAACAAGTTGCAGTGTAAATCCAAATAGCAATGAACACGGTGGTGTTTGGAGCGTCTGATCGTAATTTTAAATAATATCTATCAAGACTGAATTTGTCGAAATTGCGAAATACACTATCGATAGTATTTTTTCTGTACACAAAACATATTCAAATGTATTGTAATGAAATTTGTAATGACACGTCAAATTATGCTCTCGGTGGTCATCAGTAGAATACGAATAAACGAGCGTAAAACAGCGTAACGAAATTAATTGTGGGCCAAACAAGAGATATCTCAATAAAGAAGATACACTGAAAGAATCGACGTAGTGATAATTTTTTATGGATGATGGAAAAGTGTATGTGTACCTTCTCGCACAGAGATTTTACTTGGCTTTCTGTTAGTTGTTGGCAGTTATTTAATTGTTCTATCCACTGATCGAGTTCCTTCAACGACGCCTTTTCCTCCATCGTACAAATCTATGTGTGAAGTCTACGGATAGCCCGCACTCTTAGCACATGTAATAAAAGTAAAGCGAGTCCGTCCCGTAAACTAAATCATTCGGTTTTACTGGAAAAGCTTCTTAACACAAATATCCCGATCCAGCACACACTCACAAAATGGCCGATTGCGAGTACGGACGGTGACGTCACACTAAGTTCATGCGTGCTTCACTAGCTATAACCTAGATTATCATGCCGGCCAATCGCGTTCTGCGTTTATCCCGCTTTTACCAATCAGAAGTCGAGTTTACTTTTGTGACATATATGCCATTGTACACTGTGCAACTGTGACTGCATCGTTTTAACAACTATGATTACATTTCTATTGGAAATATCAGAGCTTTTCAGTGACATAGAAATACGAGATAAAATCTGGTGAAGATAAAAAACATTCTGATACGAGATATATGATGGTTTCAGAGCTTGACTGAGGATTTCATTTCACACCGTGCATCCAATCATTTTGTAAAGATTACGTTTGTTTTGTTACCATGTCGACATGAGAATTCGCCAAATTCGATCAACGTGATATTTACGAAAATGTCAAATTTATTGAAATGCAAGATACAAAATGATAGTTCTTAAAATACATAGATTGTATCATTTTGGATAGGTCAAAATATATATGTATGTATGTATGTATCAACTGTAAAGGCGATTGATTTGTAATTAATTTTACAAATTTTGCTTTGATTTTTGTATTTTGATTATCACACAATGAAGTCCGAACGATTTTCTTTGAGAGAGAATATTTCAGCTAAGTTAATTCAAAGAATTCAAGAATTTCGAAGAATTTCAAAGAATTTAAGAGGATTTCAAAATTCAGAGTGAGGTAAACATTTGATTAAATGAAATACAGTAAATATTAAGAAGTAAATAATTTAAAAGATTATGTTTAATAGCATATATTTGCGATTAAAGTGAAAGTCAATTTATTTAATGTTTATAGAAGTTGGATTTGATTTAATGTGATATTTTGATTGTACATACGTTTCTCTTTTTAATGTACTGAAATGTAATGTACTGAACAACATTTATTTTATTGTACCTATAAACTGTCATGATTAATTTGAAGTAAAGATATAATAATTACAGCAGCCCACCAATAAATATTATCTGAATTTACAATAATTTGTATTTTGGTATGTTGTATAAGGTTCTACATATATTTGAATGTTTATTTTAATTTTACCCATAAAATGATTCCTTTGAGCGTTTTTGAGCACACAGAATTTATAACCTATTCCTATATGGTATAATGGTTTTCAAGTAGTTTCCGAGTAGAATTTAAAAATATAAATTTTAAGGCGAAGAAATCCGCTTTAAAAGTCATGCATGTATAAAATTTTTTGCATAGCTTACGATTTACTTGGACGCCATTTTAAGTACGTTTAATTATGTATAATTGAAGAATAATTTGAATCGATGATTGTATACAGATGCACGTGATAATTATTTTAATAGATCAAGAAAATAACGCAGATTTGCTTCAGCCAAAAAATTATGCAGTATTTTTTGAAAAAGCAATTTTATTAGTTGTATAAAAACATAATGTTTTCAAATTGCCACCACTAGTGACACCATGAGATTAACGATTTTAGTGAACGGTCGGCAAAGTCGTTATCGTTATATTATTGATCTGTAGTGGAACTAAACAGGGCAGTCCCCTAACTTTATAGGTTTTTATATATGCCCGTGTGAAGCCGCTTCATAGACTTGATCGTATGGTGCAGCATCTGTATTGAAATTGTGATGTTTCAGTCAGCGCTTGTTCAAATGTTGGTTATAAAACATATAATTTTTTTGGAAAGGTGTACAACGACTTTCGTGAAACACACTTTTTCTAACAACAATGGTTTCTTTTACTGCAAATATTTAAACAATTAACGGTAGGGCCACGATATGTTGTAAGCATGTGACAGCCACACTGTGAAATGCCGAAGCCAGAGTGAACCGCGACGGCATAAGAAGAAGAAGATCGATCCTCGGTAATACCGATAAAATATTCGAGGTCAAGGAGTCACTTTCGAAACAACGGATGATGGGGATGTATTCCGATCTAAAGACTGTGGTCCAATCTACAGTCATATAAATAGGTCTCGACACTTACATATTATACCGAAAGCATACAAGAAACCATCCAAAAATTGAGTCGTGAAAAATCAACATGGAAGACATCAAAGTTCTTGTTCTTGCGTGATATGCTATAAATGTCTTAGACAGAGACAGACACACTTTACTCATCTCTGTCTGTCACGCAAGATCAAGAACTTTGATGTCATACATGTTGATTTTCCTCGACTCAACTTTCGTACGATTCTACGTAGCAAGTATCGAGACTTTATAAGACCATCGATTGGGTCACGATTGTGCACACAGGTCTGGAAACTCCTGTGAAAGGGGTAAAGCTCTTAGCGGTCGATGAATATTGTTCAATTTAACCGCAGTAAGACGTTTTAATCGATTGCTTAGGATTTGTTGTGTAACGCTATCGTGTAAAAATAACCCAGACCCGGTCGTATCTGCCCCTTTCTCTCTCTCTCTTAATGCGGCCGCAGACTTGACTCACGGTGGACCGATTAGCACGGGAGGTGTAAGTTGGAAACGAGACCACGATAATGATTTTAGAGACCAACTTTTGTTTTATATGATTATGTTTGATATTAACTAATGTCAAATAAATGTTATGTAATATAAATATTTGTTTTATTATTAAAAACCTCTGTAAAGTCTGAGTTATATTATAATTTTGCTTTTTTAATAAAAAGACTTAATAACATAGAAATGTTTCAATCATGAATAATATTTTGAACATGATATTATTTACGTATATTAAATTTAACAGAAGAACGAAAACAACAAACATTGCTCGTGAATTAGTAATATGAGAAATAAGTAAATAAACAATATTGATTATTTTTTTATTATCTTATTTATTGTATTACTATTATATTAGTTATAGCAGATGGAAGAAAATGGAAGAAGGAAAGAAACTTAAGTAGGTAAAACCATTAGTGAATATGAAAAAATGTCTTATGATATTAATCTATTTCTTACATAACAAGCTTTTTAAAGCTTGTTTTGCAGCAGCACACTTTGCTTGTTTCTTATTAGCACCAAACCCATAAAAATGTCTTGATTTCCCGGCAATAGTTACTTTTAAAGGTACCATGATAATATTTGTATTATCAATAACAGTTGACTTCCTGGGAAAAATATGTAACTGTTAAGTAATTTTAACAAAGATGAAATATTAATTGTTACTAATAATACTCACAGAAATTGTGGGCGTGCGCTGTGAGTTTCATATAAAACACGAATTGGTTGTTTTGGAATATTTTTGCTGAATTCGTCTAAATAAAAATTATACGTTACCAAAAGTAATAATTTTTATTAAAAATTGTAATATTATTATAAAACTGCTATGTTATTTTCATAAATACGCACCGATTTCTTTATGCATAATGGAATATACAATATTCCATACTACTGTAAGATCTTTATTACTATCCAGATATATTGCACCTACTACAGATTCAAATATATCTCCTAGAACTTTAGGAACATCTACATGTTCAGCCATATTACATTCGTCTTCTTCTAATAAAATCCATAGAAGCTGTAAATATAGAATATATTATATACAAATATAGAAATATAATATATATTTTTAAATAATTCAAAATGTATTTAACGTTTCCTTTATTAATGTAAAATACCTCGTCATTCACAGCATAATTTCTTTCTTCTTGAAATCTCACAAATCGTTCAATAATATTGTTTAATTTTGGAGCATAAGATAGTAAAGCAACATGTAAACCATGTCTTACAGTCAAGCATGCAAAAGTAATATTATTAACAAGAGCAGATCTTAGATCTGTTAATGCACCACAGTTTAAATTCCCACAACTTTCATAAATATAGCTTGTAATTAGGAAATCTGAAATTGTATGTTAAGCATATTCATTTAATATTTTATTGATCGATAAACATTCAAAATAGCGTTTAAAACCATACACATCTATTACCAAGTATTGCATCACCAAGAAATTCTAATCTTTGATAACATTCAGTCATATTATTCGGTGTATACGAAGGATGTGTAAAGGCCTAAAACATTTATTATATATTATATATAAACATTTAACTTTATTACTTGAAAGTTATATTTTTTAATTAAATTTAGTTGCCAAACTAGATCTTAATATTAAAGAACTTGATATAACAATCTATAAAAAATAAAACACTCAGTTATTATAAAATGTTAATTACCTGCAGTAAATATCCTCTATTATTAAATTTGTATCCAAGCTTTGTTTCTATATTGGAAGCCCAAGGCATTAAATAATTTATATTCCCTTCAGCAATTATTGGATTCTGAGGGGTACCAAACAATAATGCATTAACATCAATTTTATTTGGTAAAATTTCAAGCCATTGTAAGAATTTTAAAGTATCTTTAATACCCATACTCTATAAAAATAAAAATACGCATATTAAAAAAGAATTATTACAATATTATAAAACTTCTTTTTGTACTTACTTTAAGATATACAGCAATCAATGCTTCTACACAATCTGCTACTGTTTTATCAGAAACTGTTTGTATTCCAAGATAATGTTCCATACCAGTTTGTGCTTCTGCTGTTTCCCAATCTATTATTTTTGTTTGTATTGCACCTTTTGTGACTTCACTTATATGTCCAGATAATTGCTCATCTCGAGGTATTTGAATTTCATATAAAACATTTGGTGATACCTTAAATAGAATTTTTTTATTTCAATAAATTTAATCAATCTACTTCGTTAAATTTTACAAGTTATTAGTTTACATCATCTATATTACTATATAATTTGCTGTGTGTAGATGAATATTCAAATAATACAAACCTTTGCATCTAATAATACATCTTGAACTTGCCTATATACTGTATAAGCTGGAGCAATAAAATTACTCAAAGGTATAAAACTGTCAACTTTCATACATCCCGGAATATTTCTCTTGACTCCGCAATAATAAAGATTACGATTGCCAATAATTTTTCCTTTCAATGCGGTTAAATAACCTTCAGTATATTTTGGAAAGGTACTGTATAAAAATAATGATGTAATAAATTTCAAATATGCATCTCCTAAAGTTTCTAACCGTTCTAAATTGAACGCATCATGTCCTGCTTTAGTTAATGCCTATAAAAATTTGTTTTCATAAACCGACTAGATTAATTGATTGCAGTCAAAATAAAAACAATTAAGAATATACTTACATACACGATCTGACTAGGATCTGGACCAGACGAACCTTTTAATGACAAGATTTGCAAAACCGGTACTGGTACTATTGGTTTATCCATAAAATTAATTCTCTCATTTCTCTGTAAAATAATAAATTTTATGAATATTATAAATAAATGTTAGATGTCGATATTATACATAGAGAAATATTGTTCAAATTTCTAAAAATATAAAATAAAACGTATGTACAGTATGTATATAAAAGATACAGAATATTACAATTAAACTATTATTTTGATCCAGTGTTTCATTCATAAATTGGCAATAGTGTTCTATTTCAATTAGCTGAATTTCTTCGATATTTTTGTCCAAATCTGGTTGTTCTTGATGTTTTGACCATGGATAGTGATATAATTCTGTATTTGATGTTATATGAAAATAGATAATAACATTTTATTAGTGTATAAAAATATATAGTTTACGCAGACAAACTATTTTCAAAGTAAAAATAAAGTAACAATGTATATACACAGGGTATCCCACCTAGCTTTGTAACCCTTAATTACTCTCGTACTGATCACGATACGAAAAAATGTTTCAAACCTAATTTCCCCCTTGACATATGATAACTTTTTCTGGAGATACTGTCTTGTATCGGGACAAATGAGAGAATAATTAAAGGTGGCACAGTTTGATCGAACATCCTGTATATAAGAGGCAAAGGAAAGGCTATGCGGTATTCAACGATTTTAAAGCGGAATTCAGTAGATAGAGACCTTTTACTGATGAGAATAGGGGTAAATGGAGGAATATTCTGTATGATCAAGGAGATATACAGAAAAACGACAAAAAAAAAAAAGAAAAAAAAGGATTTCCAGTTGCGGGCATAACATATGGTTTTGAGTCCTCTATTACCTTCGTTGTTCTTAGAAGATTTGCAAGTAGATTAGTCTGTTGGTCGAGGAATAGCGAGGGAGGGACAGTATTTGTAGGGCAGAAGCGTAGCGGTGGCGATTCACAACAAGAGAGTCACAATCTCAGGCAGTTGCTCAGATCGCTGGGAAGGTGCGTAATGAAAAACGATCTCGAAGTGAACGCAAAGAAAACGTAAGTAATGCTTTTTAAGAGAGGAAGAAGGGCTAGAGAAGAGAGATGGGAGTTCATGGGCAAAGGATTAGAATTGACGGACTGCTAGAAGTATCTAAGCGTTTGATTCTCCACAGGCAATTGCTTCAGACGGAATGTAAGATCGCAGGCAAGCAAGGAGCAGAAAGCTGTCAATGCTATTTCGGATATGTGGAAACGGGCAAAAATTAGCTCATGGAAAAGAATACACTTTTTGGATATGTTGGCAAATAATAGAGTACATTGAAAGAGTGCAGAGTATGTACGTTAAAATGGCAATAGGATTAAACGGAAATACCCCGAATCAAATATGAAAGTTAGGATCAGGCAGAACAAGATTGGGCATACAAGCCAGGAGAAGAGTCAGTAGACACATCTTGACCATAGTAGGGAAGGGAGAAATCAGGTGGCCCAGAATTTGCCTTAAAGAAGAAATGAAAAATATAAGTAACAACAGATCTTCTGACTAGGGTAAGAAACCATAGGGAACTTTCGACGAGGTTAAAGATGCGATAGTAGGCAAGTTGTCATCATTCGAAGAGGAGTATAAAGATTTGGGAAATAAATTAAAAAATGGAATATGAGAAGGATAAAGCAGAACATTCAGGAGGATTGAAGTAAAGTCAACATGGGTTAAGATATTGCAGTGATTACAGATTAAGCTTGAAGGAGGTAAGAGCCGAAAGCAGAGTTGGAGGGGCAGTAAGACAACAATGTGCAAAACTTTTATATGGGAATGTTAGTGCAATACAACATGAAGA
The DNA here is from genome assembly GCA_014737475.1 of Bombus confusus. NCBI lineage: Eukaryota > Metazoa > Arthropoda > Insecta > Hymenoptera > Apidae > Bombus > Bombus confusus. Next base: position 198,812 of record JACXIV010000158.1, read on the forward strand.
GGAAGAGAAACAAAAGTGTCGAATGTGTGATCTGAATGAAGAGGATCCTTGTTGCATTTGATGTTCTGTGAGGGAATGCATGGAAGAGTAAGAGAAGAGGTGGAGAATTAGGTATAGGATATAGTAAGGGACAACAAACGGACGGAAAAAATGAAAAATTTACTAAGAGGTAGATGAGTAAGAGAGATGTGTGTATAGTAGAGCAATTAGCAGGAAAACTAAATCGCGATCAAAAACCAAAGGAATGTATGTTCTTACCATAAATTAGGTAAGTAGATTTTAAAGATATAGAATTTAGGTTCTAGCTTTTAATTTAAAGAGATTCATAAACTTAATGTTTTATGACAAGCAATGATTGTATCTGAAAACTATATAAGGTATAGGAGATATGATATATATGGACGAATAAATAAACACACGCGCCCCCCCCCACACATATACACACATACAAACCATCTGATGATTCTGATCCATTTAAAATTGGTTCTGGTTGTAAATTATCAATATTTTCTGCAGTAGAAATTTCTAATAAAGGCTCAAATGAGTCTTCTCTTTCTTCATTAGTTATTACTAATGAGGGCCATTTCTTATTATTTGATAACAATCCTATATTACTTTCTTTAGCAATAATGTATCTTAGATCTTCTGCAATTAAAAGCTGTGACACTCTGTGCAATATTGATGGTAAAGTTGTTGCTTTGAGCCAATATAAAGATGGAAAATTAATTCTAATGCATAATTCTGGAACTAAATGCTCTTTCTTTGGTTCAGTACTCTTACGTCTGTATAGAAAAATACAATTTAATTATGAATTTAATTTCATTTAAAATATGTATATAAAGATTTATGTATTACCTAGGCATTATATAATCTATTGCCCTTGATATTGATTTTACTTCTAACATTGGCTGCTCTAAATTGTTTATTACCAATCTATGTTTTTCTTTATAATAATCTACATATGTCGAAAAGTGATCAGTTGGAAAACACGAACTGGGCATGATATCATCACATATTTGGGTAACAATATATGTGTCTGCAGCTCTATAGTTAGGTTTAACCAGTGCTAGTTCATAATCAGAAGCCTTAAAATGGAATGGAATTGGTGGTGATATACATTCAATAGAATTATACTGCTTTGCAACTTTCCAATTTATATCCCAGTCTTGGTCAACTAAAAAATTATATCTTGAAATAGTACTAAGATAGAAGATATTAAAAAATGTCTAATATTAATTTTATCTTATATAGTGAGAAAGAGAATACATAAATATCTCTTTATTATCTATATAGAATTATTATTTTAGTGCATAGTGCAGATTGAAAAGTTTTCGGAATGGCAATGATAATAATTAATAAAGCAACACCTAACGGCAATTCCGGAAATCTAAGATTTCCAATCTGTTCCCGTTTAATCATAAATTTCATTTACCTGGCACAATTAGAAAGCAATTATCACGATTGCAATTATCAAATACCATAAACGTTTTTATAACTGGTACGATATCACTAAATATTAAAGTATGAAATCTTTTTAAATATATAATTTGTTCTTCAGTTAAAATCATTGTTGCATGATTTACTTTAACATCAATATTTAATTCACCAACACTCATAAAAATTGGAAAAGAAGGTATCTACAATAAGAGTATAAAATGTATAAGTAAATGTACAAGTGTATAAAATGTTTGTTATGAAGATTACAAGACAAATCGAAATTTATACCTCTGGCATTTGTTTTGAAGAAAGTATACCAAAACCTGCACTATTAAGTAACAAATTATAAAATATCAAATAGCGATTATCATGATGTGGTACAGGATACATAGGCGTAATATGAAGTATGTGAAGATACACTGTATCTTGAGGCAAAGGAAATGCACCAAAGAGAGCCGATGGAAACTATACCATATAAATGGTGATTTTTAGCAACAACATTTACTACATTTTGATCAATGAAATAATAAACCTTTGTTTTATTTTACCTGTAACTGATGATGTCGCTTTTTTTTGTATGTTCCTACTAAACATTTTTCTGATTCAGCTTCATCAACCCAATTTGGAAATAAATAACTTAGGTCCTTTTGAAGTGTTTTTATTGTAACTGGCTTTAAATTATCAGATAATTCTCCAATTTTATGTAATTCTATACACATTTTCATAGCAGCAGATCTCTTTGCACCACTGATAGAAATCATAGGATCACCAAGAATGGTAGATCTGAATGGAGATATAGAGGGTAATGTAAGAGAAACCTAAAATGTATTTAAGAAAGTTACAATCATTGCATAAGAGAAAAAAAGACTAAAAATGTTTCAGCCTCTAATACCTGATACATTGATGAAAGTTTTGAAGCTTTATGTAAAGTCCAAATAGGTGATAAACACGCAAATTTTGATTTCAATAAAAATGTACAGTATTGATTTACTACGCTAATTGCCATCTGTTCTGTTATACAACATATTTGTCCATCATCACTAAATACCTGATATGGTTCTATGTCATGTTGATATAATTCACTTTGTATTTCATTTTCAGTAGGTAGATTACGTTCGTCAGTTTTATCTACTAGAAGCTAGTTAGAAGATAAAGAGTGAGTAAATTTATATGAATATATGTATACGTGTATACAGTTATGTCCCGTATAACAAGCTATTAACCATTATCCATGATCAGGATTTTATTTTGTTTACCGATAATCATTATCAACAGAAAAAAAGTTTTTTCTTTTTGCTATTGCTAATCGATATCAGCGGCAAAAATGTTTTCCGCCTATACATTCTACTATCATTGATTGTTATTAACATTACTGACACATAAACACATAAAAAACACATAAAAAAAATTGATTGTATAATTTATTGTATATTTTATTAAGCAGAAAATCGATATGAAAATATATGCGACAAGGAATAAAATTTGAGATAATGGTACCTGTTTCAAGTATTGTTCTATCTTTTTATATTCATTATGTCTTCGTAGATACTGTGAATCATCTTTTTGTAGCAATACTACATATTGGCTATATGCATGCCGTGCTCTCCCTTTGCTTTGAATATATGTTCTTACATCCATTGGCAAATCATATCTTATGATTAATGAACATTTCGGCACATCTATACCTTCATCTATGACATCTGTTGCAACAAGACAATTTAACAAACCATTTCTAAATCTAAAAAAAAGGAAAAAGGAAAAAGAAAAAATTTAGAGATCTGTGTACTTCTTGAATAGTGACTTTTATATTAAAATTGAATAAATAAGCTTGTATGTAATAGATTGTATTATCATAAAATATTGTACTTGAGTAAAACCTCCTTATTCCGTTCTGATACACATAGCAATTCTTTGGAATTTTTAAAAGGATTATTGGATACACCTATCACAAATTCTGGGTGCAAGAATTTATATTCTTCATTATACATGGATATACTCTAAAATAACACAAATTACAAAATAATGAGAAAAAGATAAATTTATATAAATTATAAACATAAAAATTACTTTTTACCTTTAATACCTGATATAATATTTTTGCAGTGAATCGACGTTGTACGAAAATAATACAGCAAAATACCTGATCACTATTTATGTTATCATGAAAGTCCTTTAGTACTTTGAAAAGTTTTCGAATTTGATCAGATGAATAACTGAAATTCCATAATATTGTTTAAAAATAATATTAACGAATTATATAACAAAGATAAATAGAAGTAACTCACATGTGAATTCTTTCTTTTATTGTAGTCCCTTTCATTTTATCTTCTAATAATTTTCTACAGTTAATTACTTTTGTTATAAGATATTCCAATATATATAGAGTTTCCTAAATATTACATATTACATTACACAATATAAACAAACAAAATTTAATATATAATTACGTCTAATATTTACATACCGGCTCATCTACACTTTTTTTTAAATATTCTAATTGAATTAAATGAAGTAAAACACATTTGCTTGCACCATAAATTCCTATATCAAAATAAAATTTGCTAAACTAGAGGAGAATACATATAAATTTATTTATAATTAATTTTATAAATTATTTTGCTTCCTATTTTATATGCATACAAGATGTCCTAAGGTGGACAGGAGATTATTCTAATGCAAAGTTGAAAAAAATATCTTTTTAGTTTGAGACCTCGTTTTTTGAGAAAATTAAGTTTCAAAATTCATACATTAGCTGAATGTAAATATACTTAATGAAGTACAAATTCAATTATCCCGAAAACAAGACTTACAAACAAAAAAGACAAAAATTCTTATTTTCTCCACGACTTAGTTTTGCATATAGAATAACCTCTTGCTCTTGAGTGTACCATCTATCCTGGCATTATATATACAATACCTGTACGTAGAAGGTGGTACTGAATGTTTCTTAATATGCCACTCAGCTTTTTACTAGTAGTTTTTGGTCTAAATTCTGCACTTGATTCATTATACTTCAAATTATCTTTTAACACTATGTAATTTAGAATTAAGTCTACTTGCGTAATAATATTACTTATGCAGTCCCCAACATTGTCTACAATATGTTGGTCAAATTGAATAATTTCTTCTTTTGGTGATGCATAATAACTTTTATCAGCTACAGTTGCAGTAGCTATTCTTGCATTAAATGTAACTTCCAAAGACTACAGTAAAATTTATATAATATATTATATTAATTAAAATAAATTTTTTCTTTAATGTGATTATATGAAATTTACCTGCACAACTGATTGTATTTTTTCCAGCTTCACATTAGCATTTAATAATGATGCTGAAAGTCCTAATACTCTTGGTTGATCCTCCTTAGGACAATTTTCAAAGAGCTGCATAATTTGTCGCATAGGATGATCATTTACTGCTCTATGACATTCATCGAATATAATCAAATTTATTCTATTCAAATATATATATCCATGACAAAGTGCATTTACTAAAATTTGTGATGTCATTACTAAAACCTGTAATATAGCATTCTTTAAGATTTTACTGAATACATAATTCATATTATAATTCATATATTCGTATAATGTTATAAAAATAATATTTGCAAGAATATTTCTAAGTTGTAATTAACTTTCATTACCTCACTTTTGTTTAAATGTTCAGTCCATTCTTCATCATGCCAAAAATCAACTCCTTCCTCGCTACTGAATGTTCCACAAGATAAACCAGTTAATCTTTTAATATAATCACATTGTTGTATGACCAAGGGTACTGTATTCACTATAAATATGGTATGTTTACCACCTTCAGCATAAGGCCTAAATATGAAATTCATAGCACAATGTTTAAATATTGATAATGTAAAAATATGATCATATACTATGTGACAATAATATGTATGAAAAAAATATGTAATTTATGATTCATACCGTCGTATATCCGCACTTAATTGTTTGATGAGCATAACAGCAATATATGTTTTCCCAGCTCCCGTTGGTAAATAAATAATAACATTTTCTCTACATGCAGTTTCAAATAGATCAATCTGATAAGGTCTTGGTATAAACTCCTTTATTTCTGTCTCCATAACTTAAATAATACAAAAAAAATCTCAAAAAATAATATATTTATAAAGAAAGTCAAAATACTTAGAAATTATAATCGTACATTTAAAATGAGTGCAACTTACCAAAAATAATAACAATTCCAAATACGATAAGTAATATTCCTCCTTTGTGACTCTTAGTTCACGAAAACTCGAGCAATAGTTTCTCATACGAAACTGAGGGAACTCCCCGATATTGTTAACAAATCGTCCGGTTACCGTTCCGTGATAGACACACGTTCATATATTTACACAGGTCTGAATACTCATGTACCGAAAGCACAGCCGCTTGTAGTATTAGTCTGTTAAAGATAAGTATGGCAACAATGCGAGAGTCCGGCGTCCACACACGCGCGCGCGCGCACACACACACACGCACGCACGCACGCATACAACAGTCGACTCTAGAGTCAGCTCTGTCTCTCTAAACAAAATATGGCTCCCAATGCAGTATACCATGTTATTCAGCACGACTAGTATTAAAATTGGCTGTGCCGAAAGCATAGAAATAAGCATTCCAAAACTAAGTCGTTAAAAATCGATATGGAAGACAAAAAGGTTCATGTCTGCGCATGCGTGACATGCTATGAATGCCTCACACAGAAACAGCGACGCCCCTATTCATCTGTCTGTCTCGCAAGAACGAAAATATCGTTGTCTTTTATAATGAATTTTTAATTCAATCGTATATCGTAAGTAAAGTGAAAATAAATAAAAGAAAAACGTTAGTCGTATAAATGTAAATTTACATAATAGAGTAGAGTTCAATTGCAAACACGAGATCGCGCTGCACGATGAAATCTGAAATTTGAAAAATAGTGTGCCACAGCTGACTCTAGCATTTACAACTCGATCGCAGCGTCGCTATTGGGAACTGGGAAAACATACCGCGTCACTAAAAGGAATTATCTCAACACGGGAATTCCCGGAACACCTATCTCTCTCGCTTTATCTCTAACGCTTTAAAGTTTAAAAATCTATCTGTTTGATGGATAAGACGGAGTAATCCATACAGTAGGCTCAGAGTATTAAATTATTAAATAAGTTTCAAAAATTTATGCCTTGATTGAAAATCATTATATTTCGTCTCTACTCGTCGAGTACTATCAGAAAGTACGAAAAAACTTGTAAAAGAAATGGTACCCCGGAACGAAGTTTAAGCTTGAACGGTATTTTATGTTTTTCAAGGTCATTGGGGCCCGACTGCCCGTTTTCATCATTTTTCTTGTTACATATTATATTTACATTATAACAAAGTAATTAAAAGGTTTTTGTCAAAATCCATGAGGACGTCATACATCGACAGGTTCACCGATAAAGGAATACGGATCTGATTGGCTATTTCTGATATTTTCAACACAGTCATAAAAATGAGCGCGCGTATTGGCCGAAATTGCCATATATACAAATAAAACAATACAGTAACGCATGATGGCGGGCGATAGAGAGCAGTAACTTCCTTGCTTCTGTGGTCTCCTGTGTCGTCAGCACTGCATAGTACGTATGTACTTCAAAAGGAAGATATGAGATATATAATGATCAATGTTGGATCTAGGAATCTAGGGTTAATTTTTAAATTCACTGATCAAAAATTATCACATACTATAAATAAAAGCCATGAATAAAAGTTGTGTCCTGAAACAAAATTCAATACTTTTTTTCATTTTCTCCACTATGATAGAAATGGAATACAAAAGGGGACAAGAAATGAAAAGGAAGCGAATAATTAGATGTTAGAGTACTAATCAATTTAATTGTTGTCTATATTATCCCGAATGATCTAAATATACTTTTCTTTGCTTATTTAACAAAAGTATTATTATAAAAAAGTAAGAAAATATATTATAAAATTCTTTTCTTCAAGAACAAAAATTCAATTTAAAATTTTAACTTAGACCGGCAATGAAGTTTTGAGTTCATTTTATATATTTGCATTAAAGGTAATAATTTTAGGAACAGTTATACTAATTAAATTGTACAAGTTTTAAGTTTAGAGTGGAATAAATGTAATAATATGGGCAAGAAACATGATTTAATCAAAATTAATATATCACATTACTTTTGCATGTATTATATCTTAAATAATAACTATACTGAGATTCGTAGACATCCGAAATTATTCATTATATTGTTTCACTATATATGTTTCATTATACATTCATTATATATGTATAATGAGCATACAATCAAAATTTAAATACAATAATTAAATAATAATATCTTTGTTTTGTATATACTTAGATTTTAATGGAACCATTAGTATATCATATTTATACATATATCAGAGTGTAACGATTCATAAAAATTAGCAAAATTTTATGTTCTTTACATATTTAACTTATTCTATGTACTTGTACATGATCACAAATTTTTTAAATATAAAATCACTTAAATTATTGCAAGGGTTTCTGGAAATGTCCCATCCATAAATTCAATAAAATAATTTTCAATAAATGATGCAACGATTTGTTCTATAGTAAATCAAATAAAAGTTGCATGATGATCAAGGCTTTTGATGGAAATAATAATGATGTTTATGAATGTAAGTCACTTAATAAATACATATTTACATAATCTCAATATATTTCACATGTATATATCAATAAGCATAAAATTACAGTACAGGATGTTATGTTATTTAATGAAAGGGTATATAGTCAGGGATAAAAATAAATGGACAGATGATAGAAGTATCAATGAAGTTTAATCGAACTACATAATGTGATAAATAATTGAAATCAACATTTATATTTCTGTATAAATAATCCGTATGAAATGAAACATCATTGATACGTACTTCCGTTAGCTATCCACTTATTTTTGTCCTGTACTGTATGTTGCACAAAAAGTTAATCAAATGAAAATGTAATTGGTTTTCTTGCATAATAAAGATTCTGCAGGAGTCATGTAATTTACAATACACTGAAATATGAAATAAATACATTGGGTATTCCATTACGAATATATTACAAACAGGAATTGAAGTATGTGGTTTTAAAACGATTTAGTTGCAACAATGTCTTCACACAATTACTGCTCAATAATTCCTTCTATTGCTTATGCTATTACTCTCGTATAAATATATTGAACATCTTTCAATTAAAGTTTCATAAAATTTTTAAAAATTATTTTATCAAGATATATAAACTTTTCTCAATAATAAGAGAATAATATAGAGAAGTTCCTCAAAATATTAAACATTACAAAACAAGTCAATGTACCCAATTAAGTAGAATAAGAAAAATATTCATGTTGTATAATCATATGAAGGTATAAAGATGATGCTATTCTCAAATTTTTAATTCAAAAGCTTTTGTACAAAATATGAGAACAATTATCCTTGAGCATTTATATTATTTTCTTGTTGAAAGCAATGACAAATTTCAGTCGTTTAACAATGTGATATTAACAAAATTACTAATAAAATGTAAAAAAAAAAAAAGGAATGCATTTCTAGTTAAAAAGCCATAATTATTTCATACCTCTCATTGATAGGATTGTACATACATAATTTTTTAAAGTAATACTAGAAGAAGATAGGCAACAGTATTAATAGGTATAGTTTCAAGAATTATCAAAGAGATCTACTTTGCAGAACAATATTGTCTATCTGCAAAGTGTTGCATCTAATTGGATAAGCCATGGCAGCAACAGTTTAATTTTTCTTCTGTAATTTGGATCTTTGGCAATAGGATTATGCTCTAAATACACTGTCTGTAATTTTTTATTAACTGCTAAATTTTCTACAGTTGTCCAATCCTCAATTTCATTGTTGTTTATCTGAAAAATACATTAAGTATTGAATAGTATCTAAATATGTATATACAGCTCCTATAATCATATTCTTACCCAGAACTCTTCTAAATCTTCAAGATGTTCAATGTTTTCAATCTTTTTTATTTTGTTATTTGCTAGATCAAATGTTGTTACTTTTGTACAATTTGATAATCCTCGGATGCATGTTATTCCATTTTCAGATAAATACAACTGATCAAGATTCTTTAATTCATCTAAATTTTCTATTTCTGTAATGCGATTGCTTTGAAGACTTAATAACTGAAGATTTTGTAAACAGCCCAAATTTTCAATCTTTGCTATTTTATTTTTACCAAGGAACAAACTTGTTAAATTTTCAAGTGCTTCAAGATTAATTATATCTCTTATTTTGTTATCACCTAACTCAAGGATTGTAAGGTTCTTTAGATGTGACAGATTCTCAATGCACTGAATCTTATTTGATGACAGGTACAACTTTTGTAAATTCAGTAGATTGTCCAATCCTTCTATCTTTTTAATACGATTAAAAGATAAATCTAAAAGTCTGAAAATATAATATTTGTTTATGTCCAAGGAATTTAGGGTATTATTTTGATACATTTACTATTTATTATATTTACTAAAAGAAAATGTATCTTTTATTTTACTTATAAGGAATGTAATAACATACTCCAAATTTACAAGAGCATCTAAGTTTTCTATAACAACAATCTGATTATCTCTTAATTCTAACTCGACCAAAGTTGTAAGTGTATCAAGGTTTTCAATTTTCTTTATCAAATTCCACGTAAAACACAATCTATGTATTTTCCTCAGTGGTTCTAAATTTTCTAATTTTGTTAATCTCGAATGATTGAAATCTAATTCCTAGAACATTAATGAAATAATTATATATATAAGAATTGTGTCATTATAAAGCTGTTATTGATGAACTTAGTAGTAAAGGAATAATAGAAACGAACATCGCTATCAGGATCTATGATCAGAATCTTTTCCGCTTCTTCATTTTCGTCATTCGCATTCTCACCCTTGATTTCAGCCGGATCTTCGCTTTTATTATCCTCTAAAACACGATTATATTTCTATAAGCAACCATGATCCGTGATGTTTTTATTAACGATTACGTTGCAATAAACAATTATTATACCATTGTTTGCCATTACTACAAGATATAATGACAATTTCTTCGATGTAATTGGTAGATTTAGTTTAAAATTGCGTAAAAAAAAATTGTAACTGATTATACTGCTTCATAAAGATCCAGCATTAAATGCAAATCAAACTGCTGTAATATTTGTTGGAATTATTTGAAATTGTATAAACTTTACACTGCGGTAGGTTCTACAATGTCCATGGTTTTACACTATCCCGCAAATGTGGTTGCGAACTTACATCACGCAAATGACAATTACATCGTATATATTGTGTAAGTTTCTCACGGCTTGTTCTTAGTTCTTACACTTTTTGCAATGATTAGTAAATTTAATAAAACTGTCCTAAAGAGTTTATTAAATAAAATTACGATAACAACAATAACAATAATAATAATAATAATAAAAAAACATATTGATTAATAAAATATTCCTTTATATTTCTTGCACTTGGCCATTTTTTTCTTTTAAACAGTATTTGATATTAACTGTTTAGTTTGATATTAACGAAAACTGCTATTAAGTAAAGATTTCACGATATCGATTTACAACTGCTGAGATTAATCCATATATGTATATGTAATTGATTTGTTATAATCAAATTGCAGTATTAGAAAATATAATAGATTATGTAAAAATATTTCCTTCATTATTAATCATTTTTATGTATTCGTTTTTTAATTAATTACAAAAAAGGTGAAGATCTTATGAAACATCAGCACCTAAGTTCTAGAAAAAATCTAGGGAAGTTTCAAGTAGCGATATTTAAATTTATTGGTAATATTTTTATTTCGATACTTAACACACGATAAGATAGAAAATATAACATTTATTTAAATACTGATACAGTTTATTGAACAAAATATAACATATATAAATTTATATAGAATTTAACAGTTAGTAGAAAATTAAAAAAAGTACCAGAAAAATTACACGACTGTACTTGATCAATGAGTATTCTCTTTTATATATCATTGCCGCGTCCGTGACTTTGATCAGTAGCTAGTCTAGTGAAGATGGCCGAAAACAATGGCAGTGATTATTGAGCTAACTTTGTGTTCTCTTGGTACTTGTCAACAAAGAAGTTATCTTTAATAAAAAAGCATATAACATAGGCACAAGTGAGTACGATTTCTATTTTGTTTGTCGCTATTGATGGAGATTTTAATCTTCTCATTTAGTACTATAGTCATTTAACGCTATAAGGAATAGCAATTGTGCTTTTCATCTTTTCTTACTGTCACCTCATCTAACATCCGAGAAAACCTTTCGAACATTTCTCAGCATTTTTGAAATACATCTCTCGAAAATTTTCATTAAACGTTCGTGTGCTCCTATAAGCATCGTGTCTTTTAAATGTATGCGCATTTCCGCTGTGTTTTACTTGTAGTAATTTTAAAACAATTTCGTAGAATTTCAATTTAACTTCCTCCGGAAATTCATTATCTTTCTGAATTAAAATTGATATATTTTTTATAGGACGTATCTGCATACTTATATCATATATTATTCCAGTGAGGTAACATCAGTAATAATGATTTTACATCATGTTGTTTTACATAAAATGTCATTATTAATTATTTCAATTTTTAGGGAAAGAAACTTGAAGCTTTATTTTACTATATAAAATCAGTTTTTTGAGAAGTACCATATTTTTCAGTTATTGTTTTTGTATAATTTTTTGAGCTTCTTATGTTACGGGTATTCAATAGAAATGAAAAGTCATTGAATATTGAGAAATATAAACTTCAAATTTTTTAAATTAGGAACTGCAGACCCCTAACATTAAATTTGAGATTAAAGTATATATTGATTTACATAATACTTAATGGAATTATGAATAATTTAAATAATACAATATTTATTAATATTTCTGATAATTAATGACATAACAAACGGCAATGTTAGTGTAATTAACCAGTAATTTTTTTTTATTTAATGATATAACAAATAAATATTTTATTCCCTTGTACTTAAATCAAACAAAATTGGCTTTTATGAAAAAAAAACGAGGACTTTATTGTTTAAGAATTATTTTATAAATCATAAAATGAAATGCTATGTTGTATAAAGTAATAAATGATGTAACGCTACTAATTAATGTTTCTATATTAGATTATATACAAAGGATAATGGTATTTTCACTTTTTTCTTTTTTGTTTGTTTTTTTTTTTTTTTATAGGTATATATTATGGCAACTGCTATTCAGAAGAATGGCATGAAACCTTTAACAAACACATCAATAAATCACGTAGAGGATGTAAAGAATTTAGACAATACCAACATATGTAAAGAAGAGAAAGATGAGAGGATATTTGATGGACAGATCCAACCTTATATGGAGCCTCATGAACAAGAACCTCGTGAATTGGATATCGTTATCAATAATGTAGTTTGCAGTTTCAGTGTTAGATGTCATTTAAATTTACGAGAAATTGCACTAAATGGATCTAATGTGGAGTATAGAAGAGAGAATGGGGTATGTTTTGAAGCAGTCTTGTCTTTTTCATTTGCAGCAAATCAATTATATGTAAAATATTTAATTGTGATGTAAGCTTAATTTTTACATTTTTAATTTCTATTCAATGTTCCTATACACAAAATTTAAGTTACATTACGAGAATGCTTACATATTTGATTTTTCTTAATTACATACAACATTTTACATACTTTAATAAAATTCACAATGTTTTCTTAAACAGTGAATAAAAATTATTAAAAAATATTAACAATCAAAGTAACAAGACAAAGTATCAATGTTAATAAGATGTGAAAAAGATATGAAGTTATTTGTTATAAATGAACAAGTTGATCTTTAGGTTTTAATATAATTTTTAGATTTTAAATAATTTTAAATATTGAATAACATTTATAGGCAATGTTCTTAGTATATACATGCATGTTGTAGATGATTACTATGAAACTAAGGAGACCTTATACTACTGCTTCTATATGGTCTTCGGGTAAAGTAACATGTACTGGTGCAACTAGTGAAGTTCAAGCAAAGATAGCAGCTCGCCGCTTTGCTCGTTCACTTCAGAAGCTTGGGTTTAAAGTACGATTTAACAATTATAGAGTGGTTAATGTATTGGGTACATGTTGTATGCCGTTTGCAATCAAGATAACATCATTTTCATCATGTCATAAAGAAAATGCAGAGTAAGTATACTTATGTATGTTTAAGTAAACCTATATGATTTACAGAAATGATTGAACTGATTGATTAACAGTGATTTTATTATAGTCAAAAGTATTTATGTATTTATTTTATTTAGTTATGAACCAGAATTACATCCTGGTGTTACATACAAACTAAAAGAACCAAAAGCTACATTGAAAATATTTTCTACTGGAAGTGTTACTGTAACAGGTTTGTTTTACTATTGGATTAAAGTTTGCATTAAATGAATTATTATGAGGTTATTATTACTCGTTAACACGGTGTTATTTATGCAATGCTATGGATGAAAGATCACAGGCGTGTTTTAGAATAGAAAATGTCTCATTCATAAATTTGACACTGAAGGATAGATTAAGTACATATATCCATAGCTTGGCATAAACGACATTCATGGATATTTTATCTATGAAGATTGAAGTAAAAATCTATAAGGAAATATATTATTTTCGTATACGGTCTTAATTATTATGTTTATTGAGTAAAATGAAATGGATATTGTAGCTCCTAATGTTGCTGCTGTCCAAGCTGCAATTGAATATATTTATCCACTAGTCTACGAATTTCGTAAGGAGAGAACAGCAGAAGACGAACTTGCCTTAACAACGAAGAAGCGTAGAACGGGGCTAAGTAAAAGAAGGCGTGATGAGTTCCTACATGATCCAGATTATATATATGATACCATGTTCTCTGACGAGGAAGAGGAAGAAGAAGAGGGTGAGAGTGATGCCAGTTGGGACTGAGCTGTTTATTTTGCTGCTCCTCTGTTAATTGTGAAACTGTTATACTTCTTACATCTTGTTTTACAAGGAAAAGAAAAAAAAAAAAAAAATAGATACATACTGCTTTGTGTACAAAAGTGTTATCTAAAGAGTGAAGTGAAGTATTCAATTTCCTTTAGTGAAAAGACAATGTGTGAGTGCTAAAGACAAATATACACATGCAAGTGTTTTAATCATGATTATACTAATATTGAATCAATTGAACTGAATTTCATCGCCGTAACAATATCTTCATAATTTACTTTCATTAATGGTACATATAAGTACATAGATACATTCTTATACATACATATGCATATATATATATACATATAAAATATATACATATATATGTGTGTATTATATATATATATATATATATATATATATATATATATATATATATATATATATATATAAATGTTAGACATAAAAACAATGTATGCATATTCATTGTGTTTAGCAAACAATATCTCAACACTTGTTCATCTTTTCCTTTCATTTTTGTTCTTCTGTTAGAATTTACTACATTTAACTAATTAGGAGTAATTCTAAAAAGAACTTGTTCGTAACCATGCTCCTCTATAATTTAAATAATGAATCGATTCATGTTTATTTAGTTTTTCATTATATGATTATTACACAGATTATATACTGAATTTTTGTAGCGATGAAAAGTGTGTACATTTTTGCTGTCTTATTATTCTTTTTTCTACTTATAGATATAATCTATTTCTGCTTAATTAACATATTGTGCCAAAGATGAATGTCTAAAATTTGAGATAAAGTGATCAAAGGACATCTAAGAAGCTAAAAATTTTGTTTAGTATCACAATTTACTTTTCCATTACAATGATATATTATATTACATTTGAAGGTATTTCTATAGAAATGACATTTTTTTTAGTAAATAACAGAGAGTTGATTTAATTTAATTTGATTTTAAAAGTGTGTTAACAGAGACTTATTTGGTTTTCTGTTAAGTAAGTTAAAAAAGCTGCTGAACGGGAAAAATTTTTTTTCAGTGTCTGTATGGTCGAACATTCTTACTCTAAATGGCTATGGGCTGTTAACTGCATTAACAGTTGCAACAAAAAAACCCTATGTAAAATGATTATCATTTTCTATTAATTGCATAAAAATTACAGAGGCCTGATTGCAATGTTGTAAGATTTGGCTTCATTATTTATGCTTACATCAATGTACAGATTAGTTTCAAGCCTGAATATTAGTTTAAAATAACTTGTCAATTCTCTCGTCCTTGCTATTATGAAATGTACTTGAAAAATGAAACAAAAATCATAACATCAGTGAAATGTCTCATTTTGCCTTTGGAGAATCGCAACAAAAATTTAAAGAATAGAATAGATTACGATAACATATTATTCATCTATTACCTCTATCTATTATTTCTAATATCTATTACCAACACGTAAGATCTTGTTCATTTATTTATTTATCACTTGCAGTATCCTCATGACGATAAGCGCATTTGAATTATGTCATTGTCATTTAATTTTAATTAGTTATTGTCATATATCATAGTTTGAGGAATGATAAATGTTATGTTTTACATAATATTCAACAATTCGAGTCTAATACATCTTAAGTACGAGAAGCTTGACTGACATAAAGCTATTTTTAAATTCTGTTCGGTAATAAAAACTGGGAATAGCTATACAAAATTTTTTACAATTATAATTTAACGGGTTAATTTTGTAATTTCATGGAAACAAAAACATTCTCTCGCAACATTATTATCATTTAAAAGTAGTTGCACGGACTTTAAATAAGACATACTGTAAATAAATCAAGTTATCCGGATATACTAATATGCAATAGTTGTATGCTTTCTGAATATTATAAAACAAAATGCATACCTTACACCTTTTACTAATTATATATATATATATATATATATATATATATATATATATATATATATATATATTCTTAATGATCCTTTTTCATATCATAAGTACGTGTGAATGAAGAAAAACATTGGCAATACCTTTCAATACTATAATAAATATTGATCTGTACCTTGTGCCATACATAATGCTATTTGTACACTAAGCTTAATTGAATTCTCATAATCTCTAATGATTTAATATTAACTATGTGCGAAACAAGTTCTTTTACAAAGATGCTATAGTCACTGCCCGTAGTATATCCAAAATACAGAAATTAAGAGCTCGAATTTAATTAAAATATATATGACATTAGGCACTTACTGAAGCACCTTAATTTTACATTGATTACCAAATGTATTAAATATTATCATATGAATGAAGATTTTTTATTTTAAGAATGGCAATAATGTCAGAACCGCTGCGTAATTTATAACTTTGTTGAAGTTAATACATATATACTTTTCATGTCTTTCTTCCTTTCTTTCATGGTTAAAAAATATACAATATATAAAAGCATTATATACTTTTGTAATTATTTTAGATGTGCATTAAAATTTAAAACGAAGTATTATGAATTTCAATTGTTCTATAGGAATGTTATTTGGACAAAATTTTCAAAAACTTTCATTTAGCATTTATAAATACAGTTCTCTTTTATTATAAAATAATATCATTCTTTAGTTTTTATTTGAAGTCCTCCATGTTATGTCCTTTAACTAACATCAATTAAAAGATCTTGATATTTTATGATCATAAACAATAATAATTAAAAAAACTGCATTTTACAGTTATAAATAATGCTAGAATAAAAATAAAACAGTAAAACTTTCTTTACCTTGAGTGATGTAATACTAACACTAATATGAAAGAAGGCAGTATGTTTAATTCGTGTTGCATAAAACATATTTTCTCGTTTGTTATAAAACTATAAAAATGCAATCTATGGATACAAAACTTTTTAGAAAAATTACTTGACATGTAAAATATTTGTTCCTCAATTTAGTAATAGTTTCTACTAGTTTAACAATCTAAATGTAAAGGTTCCTGGCATTGTTCCATAAATTTTATATTGGAAGCTAGAGAAATTGTTTAAGAAAATTTAATGACAAAGCAGTATTTGTTATAAAAAAGAAAAGTTTAGTGGAATTTAATATCTATACAATCATTACACACAAACTTGTATAGCGAATTTCTGGAACGAAATATCTTATTCTACATATCTCTATTTCTAGAATGAAATATCTTATCCTATATATACTGCAGCATGAAATCTAAATATGGTAATAATATTTACAATGCAGTAAATTATTGTCCAAAATATCTCTGATATGTTATTGTATGCATAGAGTACAGAAGTATTTATATTGAAGGAATTTATACAGGAATCATATAATTTTCGAGTAGCAAACTATCTTATTTAGAATACTTAAAATAAATAAAGCCGTTCTTTATACTTATTTTTTCAATTATAGCTGCTGGTACTTTCTTCTTTTCTGAATAAGATTATTAATGTCATAAAGAAAATTGTTGTATCATAATTATTGCCATTATTATGTTTTACATTTTTCTAAACTTTGTATATTAACTAATATTTCCTAAAGCATATTTAAAAAGTGTTTGTCGATGAAGTTGTATTCAAATTCAACTTAATGTCAACATGGAACTGCAGTGATGTCATTAGTATTACATGTAATTTAAAGTTCGTTTCTAAAATGAATCATTCTTTAGTACAATCGAATGACTGCCAATCACAGACTATAACTAAATGCTATTTCAGTACTCTTATCCGAACAAACGCAACTGTTTTAACGATTTTTTCAAATTCATGACAATAAGATATTAATCGTTATTGTTTATTAATATAACATCATATGTTTACGATACATTTTTTTAATAATAATTTTAATTTATTCTCTATCTTTATAAGAATATATTAGGCATTGCATCCAAAGTAGTTGAAGCAGCATAAGTATTAAATATTGTTATAAATATTTCTATTTCTACTGATACTTTTAATATCAAAGATTATTTTATGCTGCCCGTACTAACTGATTTGAATAAATTAATTATAACTGACACACTATAATTGCTGCAATATAAAAGCAAAGTTTCTGATCGCTAATATTATGAAAAATGATGTGCACTTTTACCAAATCTACTAAATTTAATGTACATTACCGTTTTCACATTCCAGGCCTCTTGATACTATTATTTTCTAGTCTGAGAATATATTTACACCAAAGACAGTCCATAAAAACATGTTACAATTTAAAATAGTATAAGTAACATGAATACATTGCTCAAGATTGATGAAATTTAACTATGCTATTCTTAGTAAAGTGCTTGTACAGTTATTAATGAAAACATGTAATATCTTTTCAAGATACTTGCAAATCAAATTGTATGTTATCATGAAAAAGAAAGAATTTATTAAAAATTTTGGTAGAGGTGAACATTCTCTGTTAATTCTTATATGTACTCGTAGTTATATATAACATCTCTGAATGTATCTATAGCAAAATATAATTTTCTAGCGTAAGGCATCATCATATATAATCATTATTTTTATAGGTACAAATAACTAGATGTATGAATATGTATCCAGTTGTTTTATCGATCTTTGAAAATACTTCATTTGCAGCTTAACATGAGACATGTTTAGATGGTACAAATGTTATGATATTATGTAAAGTTTTACAGTTTTAATTGATTCATTAAAACTAGGGATAATTTTATAACATATTGTAATCGTTATAGAAGCACTAAATTCTTAATGTTGTCATTGTTTTAAATCGTTATTATTGTCATGATGATGTACTATCATGTAGCTGTATCAGTTTATAGCAAAGAAAAAGGAAACGTAGGAAAATGTGCTAATATGGTATATATTGTATCAATTAAATAATAGTAACACATCGTATATACTGATATTTATAGTAAATCTTTCAATTAATTCAACATAATTATTAGTATTATACATTTACTTTCTTTATTCATTCCTTTGCATAGTACGATTGAATTCTAAAGTAATAATGAATGTGATTTTATGAAAATCAATCTGCAGTAGAGAAATATATGTGTGTGTATATATATATAGTTCAGTTATAACAAGTTACTTTTTTATGAACTTCGTTTTTTTTGTTCTTGAAACTTGCTTGAAATATTGATGAATAATATGTATCACAATGATATCCTATTAATTCTTTAACGCAATTCTATCAATAGTATTAGTCATACATACATGTATTGTTTTAAAGTATGGTAGTTATAAAGTATATTTAGTATGTAGAATAATGTTGCATCGATAGCATGGCCTCTTCTAGAATATGTATTTAGAATACTTTTAATAGACTATTATACAGATTTTAAATTTAAGAGATGTTCACACTCACTTTCAAAGAAATTTTCTGCATGACGCATTGTCAAGCTATTATTTTCATGTAAACATGAGTAATTTTCAATCTACTGCAATGCGTACACTAAATATTAATGCATAAAATAAGTAAGATAAATTAAAAAAAATTATATAGTTTCTAAAGTATGAGCTCAAGGCATCCATGATAATTTATATATAACTTTTCATTAGGTAGATATGTATTAAAGACTGTTAAATGAACTGTACATGAAAATTTTTATGTAAATCGGAGAAATAAAAGGCAATGATTAATTTAAATGAACTTATTTCACACGTACTTATTATTACAAACTTTATAAATTATTGTTTTAATATATAAAATGTATAGCTAAAAACATTTATTAGATCCCAAGAATACTTTAAATTTCTTCGGAAATAATATACATACCATTTAATATCTAAGTTTACTATTACAGTTAATTTTGAAATATATCAAGAAATTCATTTATGATTGGATAATAATACAACGCTACACTCATAGCAGCCTGTAAAAATTTTATCGTTGTTGAAATAACTTTTTATCATTTAGAATTTATTATTAAATGTTAAAAAGTAATTTTACTCTATTAGGTACGTTAATATTATTCAAAAAACTGATAGACAAAAATATTAAAAACAACTATACGTTATTTCTTACCTCTCTTGTATTAATACTGAGTCCTGTTTTGTTCAATATACATTTGTAAGGTAAGATGGCATAATGGTTGCTAATATTTAAAAGGCAATTTAGATTGCAATGTTTTAAATCTTCCATCACTCTCGTTGGAACATTTCTTAAAAAGTACATATTACTGCGTTTTTTAAATGGCTGAAAAATATAAGTTTAAAAAAAAATATAATTCTTAAATGCCAAAATTAGGAAGAAAAGAAAAAAGAATTATTTTCTGATGGTGAAAATTTAATGCAAAAAAGATATTTTAAACATAATATTCTTATACAATCAAATACAATTGAAATTAATCAAAACAACCTTCTAATTTAATTCCATTCCAATGGAATTTTATTAATATTTTATCCGAATTTTTAGTTTCGATTCATAACAGCAACAAAATAGAAAATACATATTTTCAAATTAGTCGAGTCTAACAGCACATTTCAATGTAGAAATTTATTTCAGAAAATTAACATTTGATGATTAGATTATTCATTAACTGATTTTAGTGTCATATTTACATACCTCGTCATACCATAACGCTTCAACAATGTCTTGAGCATAAATAGATATGATATTAAATTTTTTCTTATATAACTTTTGTATCTTACGATTTTTTAATTGTAAACTTCTATTACGATACCTGTGAGCAAATATTGAACTTTAAAGGCTAATTTATAAACATAAACAAAATTTATAGGATGCATACCTCAACAACAATTTGCATATTTTTGACAAAATCGCACAATGTTTCGTAACGAAACCTCCATAAATTACTGCAGGAGGTGCTAATGTAAACGACATTATGGTACTTCGATTTTCCAATATACAAATCTAAACATTTTGAGTAAAAGTATGGCACTGAATTATTAATATTTCATTACTGTTCATGTTAATTATATGAAGATGTTATTATTTATCTTCATCATTTACCTCCTCATAAAATGACAATGCTTCTGAAAGTAATAAAATATCGTACGAATGTATGTTTAAACCAGACACGATAAGGCTTTTTGAGGTTTTTGTGAGAATAGGGATAGCTTCCTCTAAATTATCCACTGCACCTTGTCCTAGAAATGGTGCAGGTGTTTTATGACTGCATTCTTCAAATGCTTGACTAACAAACTAAAAAAAAAAAAAAAAAATGGCATTGTAAAAAAATGTCAGCTGACTACTATGATTTATTAATAATTATGTTACTCTTATTTTTATGTTATTTTTGATATTTAAATAGTTTCAACAAAAATAATTTATGCGATAGGAAAGGCAACTGTAAGTTAAATAAGGTACTAAAATAATTTGTTTGACATACCAAATTTGTGATCAACATTTTCAATGTTCTGATGATTTCACACTTCATACTTAAAGTTGATTCGTAAAACATATTTTGTACATGAACTAATATCTTTTCCTGTAAATCTGAATATATTTTATTTTTATAAAATAATTACACTAAGTATAGGAATATATAATACAGCACTAGTAAACGAAATTTTTAACTATTAGAAGAATATCTTTACATCTACCAATTTCGCAAGTTTCATTTAAAAATTCTTCTATGTATCCATCTATCTAAAAATATTCATCTAAATAATCTTCAACACTAAGAGAAAATCATGTATAATCAAAATAATAGTACATTGCTTGAAAGAAACAAAAAGCAATTGATTTTAGGATAGATGACTAAGTCTTTATAAAAATTGACCATAGAAACTTGGCCTATTCATATCTTTTCAAGCCAAAATGATATCAATCAATCAATCAATCAATTAAAGTCTATCAATACGAAGAAATATCCTATGAAGATCATTTGAATAAAAATATTTGTAGAGAATTAACTTTTTGCACGCAGTCCCTTAATAAATATACATTGAAAATATACCGCTAATAGACACCGACGTCATCCATTGCAATAAAACTAGTAACTTTGATTGATATTCTCCCGTATTAAAATACAGATATTCATCAAGGAAACGATTAACGACAAGTATATCTTGTTGCATATATTGTGAAAATTCTATAGTTATATCAAGTAATTTGTTAATTTCTTCTGTAGAAAATTTTTCATTTTCCAAAATAAATGCTGAAATGAAAGAAATATTAAATTTATCTTCCTATAAACATTTATTATATTACAAATTATATTATAGATGTACCTCTTATTAAAGTATTATAGAGATTATAAGAGAATCTGCTCTGATATTGGAAATCAGCAAATGTAAGAAGGTGGTATCCAGCAATATTAGACAAAAGAGATATGGCATTACATGGTAATTCTACACTTAAGTGCAATTTTCCCAATTCTTCCGTGCTGTAATAGCTTACTATGTAACGATTATCAATCAACAAACGTAATAAAGCAATAATATTATTTATTTACCTAGAAATCTCAAAGATAGATTTTGTATCCTTTTCTTTGAAAATATTAGAGCCAATTTGAAAATATCCTACAGATGGTAACAGAGGTGCTACAGTCTTCTTCGTTTTCATAAACTATTAAAGTTAAAAAAAATATATGAATATATTTCACGTTTAAATAAATTTTATAATTATCAAACACTTACCTCAAATACATTCCAGTTAAAACACTCTGAATGTAAGTCCTGTGTTTGTTGAATCTCTAAACGACCTTTTGCATCTTGAAGCATTAATCGCAAAATTTCAGGTATTGGTTTCCATACACTTTCTGTATTTATAGATTGAATTCTTTCAGGAACTAATTCTGGTTTGTAAGATTTGAATAATCTAAAATAAATCTTACGCGAATTAATATTACATTCGTTAAATGAAGCAACTCAAATCACTATTACTTACGACAATAAAACAATAATATGTTTCCGAGGTTTCGAATATTTCTGATGAAGATTTAGTAATCTAGATACATCTCTGCGAGTTACATCTTCTGGTTTTGTTAACACATAAATGATACGTGCTATATGTCTTTCCTATAATGGTAATAGTAGGAAAATATTTAAATAATGTAACTATGCAATATGACTTATATTATGATCATTATTAAAATTTTTTATTATAATTACAAGTTCTGTTATAAATTTACATATGCAGTATTGGTAAACACAGTGTATACACACTTACCAGTCTTTCCTTTTTCAACATCATATAAAAGAAGACGCTATAATATATATTTATAACTTTTTTATCTATTAGTTGATGGTCCAATATGCCTGGAAGCATGCAAACACACATACAATTTAAATTTTTATCTTACATATATTCTGTTCTGTCGCGTTATTATATAATTAAAAAAACAATATTACCAACTGTCCATTGTATAATAATAGTGGATACAGTAATGGGCACTTCATTTATAGATGCTAGACACCAAGAAATAAGGGACTTAGCTGTACGTTCAGGTATTTTGTGTCTTGGAACTAAACACTTTGCTAAGGATACTAATTTAGTAGCACCTATTAAACATATTTTTTCCTTTATGTTTTCAATAGAATGTAACTGTTTGTTTCCTATAACGTTTGTATACTCACCTAATTCTGTATTTATAATAATATCTGCTAACAAATCGATATCTTCATCCACCAACCCTTTAGTTGCAGCATAATTTTGTAATATACTGAGTGATTCTTCAAATGTAGAATAATCCTTCTTTTTTACTGCAAAAGAAAGAATAGAAAAAGATGTACTTATTAGAAGATTTAAAATTGAAAACATTTTATCATACATTACTATTTACATATTATATTATATATTAGTAATATATATATATTTGTAAGGGAAAATAATTATGGTATATATGTATATATATATACAGTCAATAACAAAAGTATTCAAACAAGATGATACAAAAGCAATTCATCATTTAAAAATTACAATACAATATTGCATGGCAATATCGTCATTGCATAATATTGTTCTTCCATAAAGTTTGTTGACATAATTATACATATGTTTTTTTCTTAAATTTTGTAGTAATGATTAATACAAAACTTGATGCGGGTAAAAAATAATTTTTTCTATGTTGCAAAGAACTGATTTCTGTTCTCTTGGTGTTAACTTCTTCTGATGTCAGGATGGTGATTTAATTGCAATATTCTCATTATTATTGAACTCTTTAATTATGAGCCAAGTAGTTGATTTGCTTCTTATTAAAAGATCTGTATTTTTTCTTTGTATAATTTCCCTTTTTCTTAAGTTTCTCAGATAGATAGATATTAAATTGGATAGATCGGATAGATATTAAATCTTCATTTTCATTTGCTTTCAAAATTATTTAAAACATATACCGAAGTTCATTTATTTAGGCTTAGTTTCCTTAGAGCAAGGGAAATGACGAATTACAGGTCTTATATCGCAATATTCAAATACTTTTTTGCTTGGTATGAATAAATTACCATAATAAATGTTCTATAGCTGTTATTTGTTGTCTTCAAATTCTTAGAAAACATGGACACATCCTAATGAATAAATCTAAATATACTATAACTGTAAGTACTAGTGCCACTATGCTTTTATATATTGAAACGTAAACCATACTACTGTTTGAATACTTTTGGATGCTTATTGTATTTTTAGTTACGTACCTTCCAAATCTTGTAAAAACTTTAAAACGGTATCTCTTTCTTTATCTGTCATTTTTTTATATTGTATAACAACAAATTATTTGTAATAAAAAGAAACAACCATTTTTAAACGCTCAATCAAAATGTTTAAAAGTTCATTTTTTAACTAAATCATTACCGGTAATTTTAATGATATTGTTGTACATCATAACCTAAATATCATAACAATTTAAAATATTTCCTTTCAGTACGTTCCTAACCTATTTTTGTATCAAACACTTAAAAATGGTTATCCATGTAAGTAATATTTAAGGTGAAGAATATAATGCTAAGATGAAAAATTCATTCTATCCGTTTAAAATTCTAAACAAACATTATATATGTTGTCATAAGTCATAGAGCTTATGGCTTCTATCAGAGAGGAAGTGAGAGTACTCAGGGTTCACGCTCATTATTTTGGTTCATTATTCAGATCATGTTCTCAGTGTTCTGGTTGTTCTCGGACCAGTGATGAACAGTTTGGAATAGCTATTGATTTCTGATGGAATCGATAGATCGAAAATACAAGTACATTGCAGTTATTTCCGCATACGTGAAACTTGACATACTAATTAATACTATCACAAAACTTAATTATTAATACATGCTATCAGAGAACTTTCTCACGTATGAACATTTCTTTTTTTTTTTTTTTTTTTTTTTTTTTTTTTTTTTTTTTTTTTTTTTTTTTTTTTTTTTTTTTTTCTAGTAATTATGAAGGAGTTGCGTTAATTTAAGTCGCTTTTTTACTTGGAATATTTATTACTTTCATATTATGTTACGATTGGATATCAATCAAAGTAATTGCGATTGCAATTTCGACTATATTTTGCCATCTTTCTGGTAAAAGTTGGATCCCTCACCGATAGAAGGACTTCACTTTTAACAGCTTGCGGTGGAAAGACGTGCCACGCACGTCGAGATGCTTTTGTTACCAAAACGTCAGCGACGTGTTACACACGTCGTCAGGCAATTGTTGCAGACAGAAAAATGACGTGCGCGGCACGTCAACTGTTAATGAAATTCTTTACCGAGACATAGTTTCTGCTCGCACTCGTGTAAAGTTATTAGTATTGACTCGATTGTTCTGGCACGCGCAACCGTGAATTTCTTTGCACCGCAAGTGGTTAAGACGATCCAATCATCGATGCATTTTCGGAGTTTCTCGGAACAAGAGTGAAAACCGGAAGGAGCAATATCGGGGGTATATGCTGGATGCGGGAAAATTTTTCATTCCAGGTTCATCAGTGTTTGTCTAATCGTACTTCCCGCGCCCACTACTGGCCATCGATAGTCTTTTTTTACATCAATTCGTCGTTCAGTCGCTCCAGTTGGTGTTGACAAATTGTAACATTAACCGTTTTACTGGGATTCAGAAATTCATGATACACCACGCCTTCCATATCTCATCAAATGCATAGAGCATTATCTTTTTTCCGTGGATATTCCGTCTTGGTGTCAATGTTGGAAATTGATAGGGGTCACCCACAATTTCCTCTGTTTCAGGTTTCCGTAGTAGATTCAGTTTTCGTTCCCAGTTACGATATGCCACAAAAAGCTCTTCCCCCCCTATGCTTAGCAAGCAAGGAAATGCAAACATCAAGCGATTCAATTCAACTTTCAGCTTTCTGACAATCAACGAGACATCCATTTTCCTTCTTTGTAGATTTTCCTTGGGTCATGTAGCCGTCTCGACACGGTCGATATGTCGACTCCGAGAGCTACTGACAACTTTTTAAGCGTCTGTGCCGGATTTCCGTCCAATAACTCCGACAGTTCCTCATCGTCAAATTTTCTCGGCAGCCCTGAGCGTTTCTTGTCTTGAATTTCAATATCATCTTGTTTGAAACGTTGCATCCATTTTCTACACGTTCTTTCCGAAAGAGCAGTTTCATCATAAGTGACCAGAATCAATTGATAATTTGAGAGAATTGC
This sequence comes from Bombus confusus, assembly GCA_014737475.1. NCBI lineage: Eukaryota > Metazoa > Arthropoda > Insecta > Hymenoptera > Apidae > Bombus > Bombus confusus. The sequence goes on from JACXIV010000158.1 coordinate 225,713, forward strand.
TTCAGCTGCATTTTTTTTCATATTAAATGATGAAACCATTTCGGAAAAATACTTTATCGCGTTCGATATTCGCTTCGCTTTTTATCAGCTTTTTCTGTATGCATGAGCGACATCTGTTGACTTTGCAAATAACAAAATGTTCAACCTCTAAAACTTAACGGCTGTAGCATGATCTAAAGCAACATCTGTTCCAGAGCCATCTGTTCCCAGCGGCACGAATTAATGCAATCTCCTAATAATATTATTACGAATGTAAGTAAAAATACGGCTGAACTTCGTCTTAATGGAAATAATATTATTGGTTTTTCTGTTTTTATTTCTATTTGGTAGTTTTCAATGCGTAGAATTCGAAGATGCAACTCTTAACTTTAGAAAAGAGAAAACTACTAAATAGCAATAAGAAAAAGCAATAATGTTACATTTTACAACTAAGTAGAAATGATTATCGCTATATTTCAACCAAACCGGAGGGAAAACTAGAATGCTCACGCCCGTAGTCCTAGTTGTTTTACAGTACAGGTGTTGCACCATGCAGCCAAGCGCTGAGGTCACCTAAAGTTAACATATACAAGAACCTGTAAAATTAGGGATCTGCCCTGTTTGGTTGCAATTTAGCATAGACGTAGAGTTTTAACGAGTATTCTTTGTACAACCGTCAACATGGACAAACGTAGAAGTAGAACTATGCGAGTTCGACATTTCCGAATCTACAGAACGTGCTGTAAACGTGACTACCTTGAATTTGCTTTTAGTATTTTCTTACATAGTAAATTAATGATTGACGATTGGTTCTATGTTGTTTATGCTTGTGTGTAACCAAAGAGGGCAGATCCCGAATTTTATAGGTTCTTGTATATGCTAATTTCAATTGATCTCAGCGCTTGGCCGCATGGTGCAGCACTAGTTCGGGAACAACCAGGTTCATAAGCGTGAGCGCTCTCGTTTCCTTTCTAACGAAAAAAAAAAAAAACGTTTGAATAAAAAGATCTTTTTTCATCTGAATATCAAAATATAGGTGTTTCAGAAAGATGAGAGGAGAAACTGAGATAAGTTGGTACATTTTTATTGGAAATAAAAAATTTCCCGCTTTCAAAGTTGATAAATTGTTAATTCGACTAATGGGACTAATGGGAGCTATAATATAAGTTTATCTAGTAACGCATACACATTAGTATAGTAAATATGTAAGTATAGCAGCGATCAGCGAGTGGCGCTGGTGTGCATGCCTAATTAGACAAGGACAAAAGGCGCTTCTGTGCAGCGTTCTCTTTTTATTCCCATATCGCGTCCACTTACAATGTAACATATAACGAATACGTATGAATCGCGTGCTCTATCTTTATACTTTGCGGCTATTACTTATACACGTGTATCTACGTATATAATATGTATATACGTATATACCTATTTCCTTAACCTTTCCCAAGACAACGCGCCAAAATGGCTGCTCTCGAAATACTTTCAAGTCCTATCGATTATAAATACAAAAGTAAAATATGTTCTTTAAGCTTTCTCGTCGTACTATTTCTTATAGTTTTATCATTGGTTACCCCGTTTTTCATTATTTCGAACACAGGAGGTATATATTTTTGAATATTTTATTTTCACACGTAGTTATGTCAATATATTTGAGCATAATTTATAACATTGATAACTATGGTATCCTACTATAAACAGCGTAATTTATATTTTTATATTGTATATCATATCGTTAGCTAATATAATTTGTAGGTTACTCGCTGAAAAATCGTGTACTAATGGAGAAGCCTGATGTATCGTTCAACTATAAATATATTTTGTTAGCAAACAGAGATTACAGTATTAATCCTATAATTTGTTCAACTTTTAAAACGTACAAGGATAACGAAATCGAGGATGACTGTATATTGACAAAGGTTTTATCTTTATGTTATTATAATACAAAAGATAAGAATCGTTACACCGGTATTTGTAAACTATTGTTATCATATATACATTTTGGGTAAGAATTAATAAGAATTTAAAGATTTTAGGTACGAGAAATAGATACAAATACGGACGGTAGAAAGGACATTTTAAAGTTTGAAGCACACTTTTATACCGACGAACCTATAAGATCTCTTAAACTTTTACTTTTCTTCAATTTCGAACTAAAGGTAAGACCGTATTTTGTTATTTTGTTATTTTGTTATTTTGTTATTTTGTTATTTTGTTATTTTGTTATTTTGTTATTTTGTTATTTTGTTATTTTGTTATTTATCGTTTCTTCTTATCAGTACTATATTATTCTTACTTTGTTATTTGTAAGCGTGGATATTAATTTTGTTGTAGCAGTTATTGGAGACGACGGTAGAATCCATTGCATATTTTAGTCATACGTTAAACGAAGAGGCGCAGATGGTACGTTTTTATGGTGATTTGATATTGCAACAAAAGAGCGTGGTCACTAGCGAAGGTTTATACCAAAGGTATAATCACAGTATAGAAATTGCTGGCTATTCCATAGATGAATTACTTATGGAAAATTTTAAGAGAAAATGTGAGTGGTATTTTTCAATGTTATCCCTTACTGGTAAGAAGATGCGGTAATAAAAATTTATTTTAGTTGCAGCTAAAATAAGCGACAGATACGTAATGGAACAATCAGGTTATTCGAATGAAAACGCAGTAGTTATCCAAGGAGAACTAGTTTATAGGGATCATTTAATTTATTATCAACCTAATATTTGGGAAGAATTGAAATGGATATGGGTTCAGTATTTATCATGCTTTCTGGTATTTGCTTATGTAGCTAAGCACGTGTTGGTTTTCTTATTTTCAAATCGATATTTAAATTGTTATATTATAAAACCATGGAAGAATAAATAGTATCTGTAAGAATAAATAGAAGTATAATTTAATTAATTTTAGTTGTTAAGCTTTAGTTGTTAGGAGTGTTAAAAATGCTGATATTTAGAACCCATTAGTATTTATAATATATCTTTTTATACAAGTGTTTTTTATAGCGTTTAAAAGTTCTTGAAAAAATATCAGGAGACGACAATTAGTTTTATTGCTAAATTATCGGTACACGCTAAATGTTTATCTACTACATTGCACAGTCTAGATAAGATTTTTAATTTATATAGTATTTTCATGATGTACTAAAAGGTTGGCCAGTTACAATCTGTCCCTGCGTAATCTAATATTTGCCAATATGATACGCGTAAATTGGATCGATATCAAGTCATTAAATTTATTTAGATTAAAGAGGGCCGCAGGTTGTATAAATTCGTAAGGGTATATAACGAATAAATTATAATATTATATAAATTGAATCACGCGTGATGGATTTTCAACTTTATACTGTACAACCTAGTTATAATATGATAGCTTTGTTATACAATAAAATTTGTCTGAAGCAAAAAATTAGGAATGCCGTATACCATTTCATTGTGTCGTGCAAAGGATCAGAAATTTTGTTGCGCTTAGTTTATTTAATTTATTATGCAGTTGTATTATTTAACATCGTAGATCATTATCTTTCGTTGCGATCGATTTTCCTGCATTGAATATTTTTCCTTCTTGGATATTCGTTTCTTTTCTATAGAAGATAGCTTAAAGTATCGCTAGAAAGCACTATACGGTTTATAACGGAACGTTGTTCCGCGTGAATAAGTATTTATCGATTACGCGATATATTTTAAACACGTGTCAAACAATAATAAATGTATTTAAAAATTTGTAATCAATTATAAACTTATCTAACTAACTATGTCTCTTAATTCGATCTAATTTATTATATAATAATTTCATTCACGCACGCACGAGTAGAGGCGCACGCGCGTCAATAGTCAATAGTTAATAGTTGGTCTCGTATCGCGCATGATACTACGAATAAATTAGGATAAAAAATAATTGAACGAAATTAAATTGCTACGATGATTGGTACGATAAAGCAGATGGGCATTATTCGATTAAAGTAAAGTAACATTTAGGTTTTTGTACGGTATTTCTTACACGTTATAAAGAAGACACTCTAATATATTACCGCTTAATATCGCTATTCAGAAGGAATTTATTATATTTTTAGGAATAGGATTTTATTTATTTATCGTAAAATAATGATATAAGAGTTGGAGGTATTCGTTGTACATAAACGTCTGGATGATATTATAGCGAAATATGGCACAACAGAAAGCCATTGGTAGAGACAAATTTTTACGATAAAAAAAAAAAAAATTATAAAAAGAGTTATCTTTGAAAAGATAATGCTTCGTACTTGTTTGAAATTTTGAGACGCATCGATGCCCGTTCGTAACTTTCGTATAACGCGGCGCTTCTTAAATCGTATACAGCGTATATGGGGCCGCGTAACAGAAATACCGGAAATGGTGAAAACTTTTACAGCTGGCATACTACTATATACTATATGGTAGCGCGGTGGCAGCGAAATGCAAAACGTCGATCAATCGTGCGTCATTAAAGGGCTCATGAAAATATAACCGAGTCGTTAATCGACATAGATGTTAAACGTTTAAGCGGGATTTTGCTTGGAATTAGGACAGAATTTTCAGTAATTTGTAAAATAGGCCCAAACACGTTTCTAACGCTTTATACAAAGTATCTATCGCGAAACGACCTGTTCGTTATTGACGACGATTGGACCTGATAGAAATAATAAATCTCTTGGTAAATTCAGATTAGACGATACGAAATCTCTATGGAAGGTATAGGCGATAAGAAAGATACTATAGAGCGAGTGATCGATTAAAAGCGATGATAATGAAATAAAATTTCTAAAGGACAGAAACGTGTAAAAGGCAGCATGGTAAAATGTTCGGACACGTTGGAAAATGTCGAACGGTAATTAAGACAGACTCGAATCTATCGACGATCGGAGCTAACGATACAGTTTAGTTGCTTTTCTCGTAATTTATCTCGCTAATCTTTTAACTCGCTAACCTTCAACGTAAGTCGCCTTACCAACGTTCACGCCTTACCAATTGTTAAGAAGATACGTGTTACTTTAATGTATTATTTATTTACGGCGATGACAGTATCGATAAAAGATTTTGTAAATTCGTTTGAAAATTCGAAAGATCGTGATAAGGTGTTGTCTGGATGAGTTTAAGGGACGGCCCTGGGCATGGTAGCTATCAACCCTTCCGAACTACGCGCCCGGCCAGTTTTAACGAGGGTGGAGATTGCGCCGTGTTCCGTTGCCGTCTACCTACTCCGTCACCTACTCCGTCTCCTACTCCGTCTCCTACTCCGTCTCCTACTCCGTCTCCTACTCGTGCTCTCAACACGGACGCATCGCACCTCTTCTCTCCATTATTTGTACACCACGGACGCGTTAGTGGCCGATGTTTAACGATGATTGGCAAACGGTCGTCCAAACGGAATAACCCCTGATCGCAAAGGGAGAAAAGGGAGAAAAGGGAGAAAAGGGAGAAAAGGGAGAAAAGGGGAAAAAGGGGGAAAAAAGGGTGAGTGGTGCAGTGTTGCAAACGACTCGTGTTAATACAAGCTGCTGCGGATGCTGGCACCATATTCATCGAACCTTGCCTCGCACCAGCACCTTTTTCATACGTTTCTTTCGTACGACGAACCTCGGTCTTTCTCTTTTTATACATTTCTTCCGTTTAACCGTAATTATTCGGATAAAAAGATACTCGCGCTCTGGGAATATAGGAAACCTGTTTCTCCATTTATCAAAGAATAACGAGCAGCGTGACGTTATGAAACGAATCGTATACATGGTATCTCGATCGCACACGTTGCTGGAAGGAGTTGGCGGTGGTTCTACTATCGTACAGCGAGGACAGATTCGTGTGTCGTAGAACGCGGCGTTAGCGTGCGTCGAGGTGCGCTAGTTTGTGTTGCAAGAAAATCCTCTTATATCGTTCCAGTTGGTTTGATAATTAATAAGTCGTTTGTTATAATCGCGAACGATCATCGACGGATATTTGATATATATCAAACGTATCTGTCCACGTTATTATAAAAAATGTGCTTCGTTGTATCCTTTTTGTTTTTCAGAGAGACTTCAGAGACTCGAGAGATTCCAGATTTTTTACTTAGCTTTGACTTAGTATGTTGTTAAAAATTAGTAAAAATTCAACGACTCGCGTATCGGAACGTGTATATGTATGCGTGAAAATTATGGGAAAATGTAACGTATTCGTCGTTTCAGGTAATCACTTTTGATAAATAGACAGCGAATGTTTAATTACGAATGTAATTATGAATGTATATATATATATATACACGCGCGCGCACACACACACACGCACACACACACACGCGCACACAAAAGTGTAGAAACGCGTAGGATACATGTAATAGGCAAAAAACATAGAAAATATTCAAAGTAGTGCTGCTTTCATCGTAACATTCGTAAGGTTTAGTGGGTGAAACGAAGGTTGTGTTTATCGTTGGGTTGAAATTAGGTTGAAATTAGGTTGAAATTAGGTTGAAATTAGGTTGAAATTAGGTTGAAATTAGGTTGAAGTAAGCGTTGTTTATAACGGTATGAAATTTCATAAATATCGGCAGAGTAGTTGGTACTGTTATCAGGGTAGTGCCAAACGCAATGGTCGAAGCTCGACTTCGTATGAATTTTAAAGCGTTATAACGGAAATCGAAATTTCAACGTTCGATTGTACTTTGTTGACAAACCTGATCGCCTGTCTTTGAACGATAAACGATAAACGATAAATTGAACTATATATTTTGAAATGTATCGATTCGTTTCAGATGGTAGAGATTCGACTAATAGAAAATTACGATTGTATATAAGTAGCGTATCGTAAAGCTGGCAGAACCATGTCTACGAGATCGAAGGAGAAGGTGGTGGCTGCTTTTCGAAAATTCTTTCGATCCTCGGAGAAGATCTCGGAGCAAGACGGAGCAAGCAGTTCGACGAGTTCTCCGTCCAGGAGGCTTCTGAGTCGGCATCATCGCCCGGATGCGGTCACTCCTACCGATGCCACATTGGCCGACAATGCCGGCGCTAGCAACTCTACTAATCATACAAGTTGTTTCTTCAAGTCAAACAAATCTACTGGTAATTCCACGCAGGTATTTTTCTTACTACGTCTATTTACTATACGTACGTATGTATTTACGTGTCTGACGCAGAGAGCGTTGGTTGTAGCGCGATCGTTAGCGATGCCATCAACTTGAACATGTATTTATGATATCAAATTATATATCAAATTCGATATCGAAGGTTCGCTTGCTAACTATCGATAAGACGAATAAGATGGATAAGATGGAGAGAGAAGCGTTTTCCAAATTTATACGCAGACACGCTTTGTTATTTTCATTTGAATCTTTACACGTTTAATTTTAACGTATCATCGATAAGTATTCGTCGACAAGTAGATGACCAAGAAGATAGTAAATATCGCTTTGGATCGTTAGTTTCCCATTAATTTGTTTCATTTTTTTAATACATTTTAGTAACGCGTTGGTGGCCTCGTTAATACAAATGGACCGACCGCTTATAATCGCTCGCGAAGGTGTTTGAATATTTTACGATAGAACATGCACAAGTAACGGACGTATAACGTGCAACGGACGTGTTAACATAAGCAACGTAACATAGGTATGGTATAAGCGGGCATCGGATAAATTCTGAAGGAAAAGACAAGGACCGAATAGATGGAATAAAATATTTTCACATGGCGCGTCGTTTTTGAGAAAATTGTTAGTTAGCAGAAATGAAATAGTTCTCGAGCGTTGTTCGTCGACAAGTTGCGATCGATTCGACTTGATCGACGACGTTGAAGTAAACGCTTGCTACGAACGTTTGAAACTTGATAGGAATTTATAAAGATAGAGATAGAGATACGAGACAATTGGTAACAATTACTATCCGACTGGTTTCGTAATTTTAATATTGTTTCAGGGAACGGTTGCAATACCGGATAAGAGAGTTCGCTTACGTCGTTTAATGAAGGAGCTGAGCGAAATTCAGAGGACGCAGAATCGACTCGAGTCAACGTTCACCGCGGAGTTGGTAAACGACAATTTGTTCGAGTGGCACGTGAGACTGCACAAGATCGATCCGGAAAGTGAACTGGCCGCGGACATGAGGGAGCTCGATATACCTTACATACTTCTCCATGTGGTGTTCCCTGAGAATTTCCCGTTCGCTCCACCTTTTATGCGCGTTATTTCGCCAAGAATCGAGAAAGGCTTCGTTATGGAAGGCGGTGCGATCTGTATGGAGCTTCTCACGCCCAGAGGATGGGCCAGTGCGTACACGGTCGAAGCTGTTATCACGCAATTCGCGGCTAGCATCGTTAAAGGCCAGGTAAAATATCCTTTTCCACCTTCTTCGCCATCTTTCGCTTAATCCGATATGTTTTTATTAATATTATCCGATATATATTAACGATATAATATATAAAGTGTATTATACTCGTCGGCAAGCGTGCATGCGAACAGCGTTCGAAGCATGGTCGTGACAGGTCTGGGTAATTCGTACATACCGTGTATCGCGAGTATAGACGAAAGCGTGTCTCGAGTAGTATCTAGAGCGTATGTACGTGTGTCACGCGTACGCGAAACGCTTCCTCGAACTGTCAATTATTAACTAAACACGCTGAAATTCTTTATTCTATTTCTTCGAAGATTTGTCCATAAACCCAGGAAAACTTCGTTCCACGTTTGTTACTTATTCTCCGCGTAGAATCTGACGCTGTTAGCTGTTTCATAGGCGGAAGCGTCGAGCGTATAAGATGAAACTTGGCGATATAGTCGAGCAATAGAATTAATAGTTAGAGAATAAGGTGCTCGGGCTCGAGAGAGTACGACAACTTGAAATAACGTGATAGAGGTTGCGGAGCAGAAGGAGACCGTGTCCCAGGATGCTGGGAATAATCTGCAAGTGACCATTGGCAGGAAAAGGAAGCTGCAAAGTCAGAGTGAGTACTCTGCGCGGACTCGAAAGAGATTTAGGAGATACGGACAGACGCTGGTAAATGCTCGAGAACGCGATTCCATACCAAAGCCACCCGGTATTGTCGTCATTTTTACGGAGAAACGAAGAAACAAATCCTTGTAGCTAGATTAGAGAGATTAAGAAGAAACGATCGTATGTATATCTACAGGCCCTTGATCGTCGTTGACGCTTACAGCAAGCGAATATCGCGACTATTGCGATCCTGGACCAGTTGTTCTCTGCATACGGTACACCAATCACGCTGCTTTCGGACAATGCGCAAACTATCTGAAATAAGCGCTTAAATTTTCATTACAGGCTCGAATAAAGATGTTGTAAAAAACGATCAGTCGCAATTTTTATAACATTCTTTACGCGTCGTCTAACAACCTAATCCTTTTAGCTTTTCCAGAAACTCGAGTCGTTTTAACGTTTTGAAAAGTTTAAGCGGCTCCGAATATTGGTGAGATCAACTGTACATAAAAACACACACACACACACACACACACACACACACACACACACACACACACACACACACTCATCGAATCGATAATCTGCCCGTTTGCCAATTCGGTTAATCGTTATCGGTTAAACGTTATAGTCATCGATTGCACGTTAATAATCATCGATTCGAGCTTTGCGAGATAATTCCTTGTATGCGTATACAAAAATTTATCAGATAAACAATTACACACACACACACACACACAACTATTTTATTCCGCAAACTATATTTCAGGGTCGCGTAGCGAGGAAACCAAAGACCAGCAAAGAATTTAACAGACGTTCTGCCGAAGAATCCTTCAGAAGTCTGGTAAAAACGCACGAGAAGTATGGTTGGGTTACACCGCCGCTTACAGAAGGATAACTCTGCAGACCTTCCGAAGGAACGGAACACCGTTGTTATTTGAGAATTCATGCTCGCAATCGGTAGGTTTCGAACGTGAATTCGGCTTGTATCGTTACGGAAAACATTCGATAATCGCGCAAAGATCGGCGCTCGAGTTGTGCCAATTGTGCACACGTAGAAACGATCCTACTACTAGAAACCGAGATTTTACACGTGCCAAACGCCAAACGTAGAAAAGAACAAACGGAGCGAAAGAGAAGGAGGAATTGTACGTTCGGCAAACGTTAAAGGCTCCAGGCTTTTGAATCTGTTTATTTTTCACTCGTGATCAATGAAACCCTTACCAATACGTTTCTCACGTTCATCTGATTAGAAACAAATGATTAGACACCAAATACGATGTAATTTCGAGCTTATTTGCCGACTTAGTAAATGATAATTAAATACATATCAAGAAGTAAATGTAATTCGAATTGCATCGTAATTGTAATTGGCTGATGACGAACTCGTAGAACCGTTGCGTCCTCTTCGAGTTCCATATTTTTTTATTACGATCTTTTAATACGTTGTAAGGCGCGACATTTTTTGAGTATCTTTTTCCTACACGTATTATAACCGCCCATCTCGCTTACTTGCCGAGATATTACAAGCTACCGTTACACTGTATTTCTGCTTATAATCGTGCGTTCTGTGACAGCGTATACATCGGTATCGCATGTAGGCCGTTTATTTCGCGACAATTCGATCCAAAGTACCAAGCCAAAACCAAACCCGATAGATACATCGATGATATTCGCTTTTAATCGAATTATAAATTATAACGGCATTCCTGCAGCCTTTGAAGAATAATCGGCCGGCATTCAATGCCGACGCGTACGCTGCCACAAACACAGGCGCACAATTATAAACAGAAATACACCGTAGCGATAGCTTACCGTAGTAATATATCGGTTCTACGAATTCGTCGCATTCGCTTTAATCAGAAACATCTCGCAAATACGTTGGTAAAATTTTCATTAAGAAATGGTGGAAAAGAAGAAAGTTTCACTTTCGAATTAGTATAGGATTAGTACTACATGTACGGGCGCGGAGCTTCCTGATGCGTCCTTACTCCGTAGTGGGGACGAGGACTGTGCAATTATGCAGAGCATCGTTTTGTACAGTTATCGAATGCTTTCTGTACTTCCTTTTCCCGGAAACAATGTAACTGTATTATAATCGCATTAAACGTTGCTTTTATAAATGACAGGGAATGTAATACGTAGTTGAAAAAGGAAGGCAGAAATGAAGAATTCGTTAATTCGATCGAAACCAATTATTTTACCAATTCCACGTTGAATGGATTATCGGTAAAACCATCATGATACTACTACGAGTAATAAACATACCCTAATGATAAATATTTTATAACTTTTACGTGGGTATCTAAATATATTTACGAGTATTTTTGTTAACTCGTTACCAGAAAATGTCTTTCATCCAGCGAATTAGTTTCGTTCTATTAAAACGTAAGAATAAGAATTTAATGGTATAGAAGGAATAACATTCGTTACAATGATCGAGTAATTTATGTTACTACATAATACAAAATTTAATACAGCCACGTTATTTATATTTGTAATATCCGTGGATTTTTTAAGCGAAGAGAAAACGTAGTCTCTCGATTCGATGTATTTCTTTCTTTCAAATCTCATTGCCTTGGACATGTGATGCTGACAAACACGTGCATAAATTTTTATATTGCGTCGATTAACATTTGTAAAAAAAAAATAAACACGTAGTGTTAAGTTTAGCTTTTATCATGCTAGCCAATTTCCAAATATATTTCACATTACCGTGTAATATAATTTCCAGTATTCTGAAATTAAACGTTATCCTATATAGGCATATGAGTGCGCGAGACATTCTGTACTAATTGTAAATCGACTCGAATGTATACATTGTCCTATTTACTTGATACTGTCTCTATTATCGATCGTGAAATGAAAATGAGCGAAAGATATTCAGTTAAAAGATTATATCCAGTTTGCTATTTAATTATTAGAAGACATTAGTAATTATTCTTAGCATTATTTATCTAGCATTGCGACTAGAAAATAATTAAATAAAAAGATTTGTTACATTAATACATCGTTTATTAAACCTATCGTGATATTTGTTGCTTACGTTTTTGTCATTCTTTCACGTTTTCATTCGGTACGTTTTAATTTCGATTACTCCACAAGCGCAATTAGTACAAAATATTTTAAGTTTTCATAGTATACAAGCGAATCCATTGATTCAATTATTTCAAGTTACTTCGATTCGACCGCTGATTGTTTTCAAAGATAATGAAAACGCGTTATATATTAGACAAATTACATTACAATGATTCGGGATCAATTAACATATTCGGAACGTTACTACTAATTAAACGAATAACGGCCAATTTAACAGCAACAAACGTAATTAAAAAAAAAAAAAACATTGCCATATATAACAACACGTTTTGCATAAAAATGTATTCGCATCCAGAAATTTCAATAGCAAAATTCTTTTTAAGTGCGCTACACCATAAGGCACATGACCGATCGCTATCCTTTTGAACACATTCTATCCATACTATCACTGTATGATAATTAATTGCTTCTGACGTGTTTCAAAAGGCCTAGTGTTTTACGTAACAGCCTTCTGTTTCTTAAAAGATACATATTGTCTAAATTCTAAATTCTAAATTCTAAATTCTAAATTAAATTTACGCATCGCGGTTAAAATCGAGACATCTCTAGAAAAAAAGCTAAGAAGGCGTTATTATAACGATACAATATCAAATTTTGTTGGTCTACGAGTAGCATATAAAGTAATAAGCGGTATAAAATATTATCTTATTGTAAAATATCTTTGTTATATAAAATATCCGGTATTGTCCAATAGACTGTGCAAGATATACCGTTCAATTTTTCTACCTTTTAAATGCATAGCTTGACCAGACGTGTCATACGGTAGCAGAAATACAATCGTGAATTACGAAGTATAGTTCTCAGCTCGTTAATTATAGAATAATAATCATTTCTCTTTTCAACATTCTATAAATAATTTAACGTAACTAAATAGAATCATGGTGTGGTAGACGAAAGATACGTACATATATATAAGAATTGCTATTATTGGTTTACGGAGCAACGCTGGTGTATGGCGTTGTACCTATCGAACAGCATAGTTGATCGAATTGTGATAAATAATTTATAACGCTTCATTTTCTGTATGTACAATTAAATAGTTTAAATACACACGGTTCTACCATTTGTATTACAGTTATTATGCGTCTATTAATAAAATAATACCTGACACGTATTACTTGAATTATTGTAATCAAATGTAAAATTCACATTTTATTACGAGGTGAAATGTGTTTAAAAGATTTCTAAAACAATGCACGATCGTGGATTAATTAAATAGTTTTTTTTGTTAATAGTTTTTTGCTAGTGAATATTTTATGCATTGTCGATCAATTTTAGCCAATGCACAAAACGCAGCTCGTGTATTATCGCGAGACAAATACTTCTTGCAGTCTTATGTGATTTTATACACACGCGTTATCTACAAAACGCGATAAACAACTTTGTAGTTAAACATACAAAGTGGTTAATAATTGTTGATTCATACAAAAGCAAAGAAGATTACGGCGGGAAGTGAAAAGTAAAGAGTACTTGAACCTTTTAAGCGAATAGGAGTATCGATTACGTTGCAAATTAGAATTTTTGTGGTTTTGTTCTGCATGTATGTACTTTTTCCCCCTTTTCTTAAACCTTTTTCTTAATTCATCAATTTAAAATTTATCGTTTATCGTCGAATCCTTGTTGAATCGTTGTTTAACCGTAAGAATTCAACGGAAGACAAAGTGCGAAGAAATCTTTAATAGTGCAAACAATTTTGTTGTAAAATAGGTTTCATTTAGGCAAAGAGATCGCATAAAGAGACCAAAAACATCTTTCCCGTAAGAATTTGTTAGAATTTCTTATTAAGACAATTAAGAAAATTAAATTAAGGAATTAAATGGAAAGTGAAATTATTTAAAAAAAGAAATTCACGTATTCCTTTACTTTTCTGTTTTTCCCTTCCCTACTTTTTCTTATTCGTCCGGAATAATTCTACTTAATATGTATTTACAAATTCTATAATAAATGAGCAATTGATCTTCTAAGATTCTTTCATTATGTGTATGCTTTTTAGTGTATCTATCTCGTTATACCTATAGCTTTGAAGCAGTTTTTGAATAAATGAGAGATTTAGTAAATGAAATTGAAAGTGAAAGAAGAGACAATTCCCTTCTGGTTAAATGCAACTAATATCTAGCAATTATGCTATGCAATTGTTACGAATATGAATTATTAGAAAATGTTATTGCGTATGATCGACGAACCTCTCAATTGACATATAGGCAATGAAAATCATGGATACATCATTCGTAATATGTATATAAAAATACAAATCGAGTATGATCGATTCGTTCATTTATAAATTCTACGAGAAACAACATACGTTTGTAGATTTCGTTGGAATGTCGGGCATGCTTTCGTTTGAAGTCGGATCTATTTAACTCGTAATAAAATAATCATAGTTGTCATTAGTATTTATAAACGAAGAAATCGATAGATCGATGTAGCACACATTCACACTATATAAATTTCCATACGAAATTAATTATAAACTAGTTCTAAATATTAATTATAGTAGAACGGCACTTGGTGATCAATCACTTTTCTCCTCTTGCACGCACATGAATAATTTAGCACAGATCATGTTGAAATTATCTGCAAACAAAAAAAAAAAAAATAAACAATTTTTGGTTATATCAATATTGTATACTCTATATTCATAAATTACAATGAGAATTATAATATTCGACTAATACGAAACTATTCTCTATTTTATTATTTTATTTATTCTCTATTTTGACAAACATTAAAGCAGAAGATACGTCTACTTTACTTTACTTTTAATTTTAGTCAAACGTTAATTCTCATTGAAGAAATTCAAGTCTTTTATTGGCTGTTTTCTAATAAGAAGATATAGTTCGTCAAATATCTTTCTTATTCATTCGTAAAAATAACGTAGAACACGCGCGCGTGTTCTACGACGGTAAGAAGTCCATTTTTTTACTTTTAATTTAAAAATATTGGAAATATCAAAAGTAGAGCAACATCGAGTATCGTAGAAACAAACATTTATTGAAATAAAATTTGTATTTCATTCGTTAATCGCTTTGCTACTACCTTACATTAAACAACGTTATTCAAACAATAATATAAGTATTTGTAAAATCAATTATTCGAATATTCGTTACTTTATTCAGCGTACTTATTTGACTTTTCTTTCTATTACTTACATTCTAAATAAAAATTAGCCAAGTCTAAGCATTAGTAGATTTAGAAAGTACTCTGCTAAGGAAACAATTGGTAGAGATACTTACGGGACGATCTTATAATCCATTTAGGTTTCTTTTCCCAATAAATGAAGATGCAATACATAGGAATACCGGATAAAATGATTATCACTCCTACTCCCACTTCCCATGGAGACACGTAGCACGGGAATGTCACCAGGAAAGCACATATTATGAAAAATATAATTGGTAATACGATAGACACCTAACGAACAAAACAAAAGCAAAGTTATTATTAAAATTAAAATTGACGATTAATTCAATTGCAATGATTAACATTATTTATTTATTTCATCCTTATTCGTTGTCATTAGTAATCGAATATTAATTGAAATAATGAAAAATTAAAGAATTACATTTCTTTCCTTCTTTACAAAGACTATATCGATTACGGTTTCTCCGATCGTTTTGTTTGAACGATGCATAAACGATTATTCGCGATTTCGATCTTCGCTAGATTTCTCATCAATTTTTATGAAAAATTTCCTTATTTAACGAAAGTATACAACGTGCTTTTCGAACGCCTGATCGACAGATGATTGCACGATTCGGTTGTAAATTAGAATTACATATTTTGTTCCCTATATGAGAATCGTATTTGTTTGTTTGTTTTATTAGGATAACGTTCGTTACTTTATTTTTCAATTATTTCATTTTAATGTCGTTTATTAGGTCTCGCGTGTTTTATACCTGAATCTTTTAGTTTAGTTAGTTTAGTTTTAGTTCGAACCGGTTTCTAATTTATTACACAGGCAATTTGTATAATAACATATCGTTGTACATATTGTGGATTTTCACGGTAATTCGTGTCTTGGAGAGTATAACGTTAAAGAAATACAAGGTATTATGCGTTGATTTCGTGCAATTTTGCACCTTCGAATTTCCTATAAACGAATAGAATTCCGCGCTGTAATAATTATAGGTAAAACACGGAGAAGGAAAGATTTGCAATCCTTAAATTCTTCGCATACCTTTATTGGTCGTTGGCGATCGGGACTTTTGTAACGAAGCCAGAGGAGGCCAGACACCGAGAGCGTAGTGAATAGTGCTTCAACGAAGCTAACATAATAGATTAGCACATAGACATCCTCTATGATCAGAAGTGCCAGGGTGATAATGCACTAGAAACGGAAATTATAGTTTAACGCTTGAGCCAATCCGAGTACAACAGCGAGAAAAAATTAATCTTTGGTATTTTATGATTTCCTAATTATAATTAGGAAAATTACAAGGAAAATACGGAAAACGTGTCGTTCGATATAAACTTAAAATACCGAATGTAGTCTAGGAAACGATGTTCGATAATAAACGTTTAATAGTACGTTTGCAATTATTTCGATACGTATAGTTTGACCATAGATATAATCATTCTATAGAATATTCGGAATTCGACCATTTCCCAGCATTTTATACGTAGCGCGATAAATGCGAAGAATCAAATCGACGATATAACGTTGACTAATATTACCGTCAACGTTATTTTCATGTTCGTCCGCTACGATCACTCGAACGGATAAATTACAGCCAATATCGTCCAATACTGGAAACGTCAAGAAAATTTATACAGATATACAGTTTATACAGATATAAATACTGATCGAGAGAAACGCGTTATCTGTCAGTTGGTCTATTAACTGGAGCCGCATACGCGTATCAAAAACAATCAAATTTTCCATCTCGTACGTTTCTTAGCGACGAGACTGGAAAATTTGTCCCTCGTTGGAATCGTTGTTTCGTAGTTTTCGCCTCAATTATCTTTTCGCGCCGAATAAAAGTTAACTGTACGAAGAAACAACAGGTACTTACGAGAAAAATGAGCGACGGCATTGGCGTTAAGTTTCGCACATTGATGAGAGCAATGGCAGCAGGCAGATGTCCATTGCGAGCTCCTACGAAAAATAACCGCGACGATGCGAAAATTGCTCCGTTCAACGCCCCGAAGGTTGAGCAAGCTACGAACAATGGCATTATCCAAGACATCACACCCAACAGCTTGTCGCTGAAAGTCTGCGCAGAACGACGAATTTATAAATTAGCGAACGGTTTCTACTCACCGGCTACGTTTACGCGTATTTTGTTCTTTATCCGTACGATTGAAATAGCGTAGCCGAGCATATATGAAATTGTTTCGCTTGTTGGATATTGAAAACGTGTAAAAACGCTGTAACGCGTAACTATTATTTTCAAGATTTCCTCGGAGACGCGTACGTTTGCGTGACACGCGCGAGTCGAGTCTGCGACAAAGCGTAGGAGGCAAACGCAGCAAAACGGTCATAAATGCCGTTCTTGCTTCTTTATCGTCTATCTATCTATCTATCTATCTATCTATCTATCTATCTATCTATCTATCTATATATAATACTTTACGACAGAATACTTTTGCACCTCTGAAATGGACCGCTACACGTATTGTACATAGACTCTTTCGAAGCGCGTGTACTATACGATATCACGATATAACGCGATTACGTTGTACGAGATTGCGGTAGCAGTCTCCTGATCCTGTAACGCGATATAAAGGCGCAAGGAATGTCTGAAATTCTGGATCGTACACGCGGTTCAAAACTGTTTAATCGTTCAATCGCGAAATTCTTCTCCATCTTTTACCACTTTTAGAACCATAGCTTCTAGTCGCAGAAAAAGCATCGTAGAAACAATCGTAGAATCGAACGTGAATTTTGAAACAACGTTTGTATCGTGATAGTCGCATATTTTTCTACTTGCTAATTTACGCGGTCGACCGGTGTAGTTTCTGAGCAGTTCCGTTGACGCACGTAGCTTTCGCGATACGTAAAAGCAATTGGAAGTAAAGAATCGTTTCGACGATCGAAAGTAGAAACTTTTCCTTGCATATTTGCTCGCATTATTTCAATCTTAGATTTCTACCATCTCTTCTTCTTTCTTGCTATTTCCGACGTTTCTTTCCTTTCGTTTTTTCCTAACGAAGAATCACCACCAGAAGATATTACGAACCAACCTCGAACGTATTCGCGTTCACGCGACGTTTTCCAACGTTACGCTTATATTTCTAGCTACTTTTACGGCTCACTTTCGAGTTTAAGCGCGTACAAAAAGATACATACACGAATATTCCGATTATTCGTGACAGTCGATATACGAGTTTCTACGTACTCTGTTATAAATTTTCGATATATCTCTTTTTCTCTAATACGATCGCTCGTAACTGAAGATGCAGCTCGAAAGAAATTCAAACTACCGAAGGATAGAAAAGTGTATATTTACGTATCTCTGGTGTAGTTTGATAATTCATAGCGCGTATCAATATCGCTGTATCAACGCTGTATTAACGGCTGTATTAACGCGAGCGTTAACAACGGCGCCAAATAATTGTTCGCAAAAGAGTAACAAGAACACTGTGTAACGCTGTGGCGTGAAAATATTATAATATACAGCAAAATTACAGCTAGATGCGTATTTGTATCGATAGACGACGATTTTAGCCGTTATACGTGCATCTATTTTCTGGAAAGCGAATAACAATAGGCGAATTTATCGGGAATAAGAGCAACAAAGCAGGATTAAAAAGGCGACAGTGGTACGGAATTTGCAAGCAGAGAATTTCCAGATATACTCCGCGTAGGAGCGAGCAGAAACGGCGGTACAAGAGAAGAGGACGTAGAAACGGAGGCGGATAGAAAAGCAGAGAGCTACGCGCTATTCCGCCTAGTTACCGAAAAGAAAAATTCGTGTAAAGACAGGACCAAAAGTATCTCGAATTACGTCATGCGCGATAAACGCGTAACGTAACAACGTTTGGAGAACAAAATATTTAACCAGTATTAATAAGATATGCGGATCTTTCTTGTTTCGATCATGATATAGATATATATATTTCTTTTGTCGTTGTTGTTGTTGTTGTTGTTGTTGTTGTTGTTGTTGTTGTTGTCGTCGTTGTTGTAAGACTGCCTGTAATTCTAACGTACTACGTCTTTTTTACAAAGGCAGCAGAACAGGTGTGTTTTTACCGTCAATAATCGATAGGAGAAGAAAATTTGTCCAATGTCCAAGAAACGTTCGGTTCTGAAAAAACAAAACAAAGGAATTCGAAATAAAGATAAACTTACGACAGCGACAGCATTCGATGCCAGAATTTCATCTTGCGTTAACACCACGAAATAAGCAATGTTCGCCAGAACATAAATCACAGTCACCAACGGCAATGATATGCAAATCGCTCTTGGAAGATTTCTGCAAAAATGATAATTATATCTATATATATATACACACACACACACACACACATACATATATCTCTTTTTACATCACGTTATCGAGATAACTTTCTCGATTCGCTTATCAATGTTCCCTCCTCTTTTGTTACGTATTCGTTTTATACTAGGATAACTATATACTGGAAAATTAAAAACGGCGAAGAAACCGTTGGTAAATTTTCTACGAATTTTCTATGACATTTCGGCAAATAACTTTTGTTATCGTTGTAAAAGATTTTTCTATCTAAAACATTAAGTTCTACTATTAATTTCGTATAAAGAATTACGTTCTTGTCGTTAAAAACACAATCATCGATATAGTTTAAACGTCATTTTTAACGGTATTTTAATGCTTATTTACATTTTAATATTCGCTTTCTGCTTCTCGTTATTAACGAAAACAGGTGTGTATTTTCTTCTGATTTTTCCTTCGTTTTCGAACCGCCACTTCTATCGATAATAAAGGTAACGACAAAGACTCGTATAAATATCGACGAACAAAGAGTGCAAAACACGAATCGCCAAACTAGATTTAGAAACACGGAGATCTCATTCATGTTTTAAATATAAACTACGTAAATATCACTCGCACACACCGATGCGTCACTTTTACTCCGTAACTCTACAAATATCTTTGTTCGCGATGTTATCGAGAAGTTCGTTCCACTTTCGTACTTGTTGTTGGTTGCTCGGTTCGAACGCACACCGCGCGAAAAATTGAATCGCGTCCAACCTGCGCGAATACCGTTGAACGCTTACCGCTTGCGTTCGACGGGATGTATCGTTATATTGCAAATAAATCGAATTACGATGGTTTTATCGCCTGCGATGTAATGCGATATAATAAAATAATCGTTGTAGTTATCGTACGTATAGCCGATTTACCACGACTAGACTAAATCGATTCTCGAGACACGTTTCTTCGTCTTCGGATTTTTAATCGTACAGTTATAGGTTTGATCGAGAAGAGTCGCCTGAACCGATAAACAGACGTCTAACGCCTATAACGATAATCAACGATGGAAACTTTGCGCGCTACGTGGATATATTACGTACGCAGGATGTCCCCCTGCAGTGCCTTACAACTCGAAAACTAAATCCGCGCGGCGGTTATACGTATAAGAAAAAATTGTCCAGCACGTTCACCTTGACCATACGTTTCGAGATGGTTGAAATTCGCGAGATCGCCTCTATTCCGAGCAATTGCCGCAAAGATCGTAGCCTCGGTATCGAACGATGTCCGTTTATCTCTTTAACGCGAAAGCGGCAAATACGTATCCTTCGGAGTTGATCGAATCCGCGATAACGCTGTTCGGCTTCGCATAGTAAAAGTTGATTTCACGTCGAAAGGATCGCTTTTACGATATTTTGTACTTCTCCCGGTAAGTCCTTCGAATATCCACCTATTAGGGTATAAATATCGAGTGTAGCAGGTATCATCCCGCATGGCTAACGATCCGAACCTGGCTTGTACGACGGATCGTTATTCGGATCGACAAATGTCTACAAGCGAGACCATCAGGGGAACATCCTCTACAAAATGCACAAGTTTTCATCCCGATCGGTATGATCGTCCGCTGCGGAATAATCGCTGGACATACATAAAAGATACATACTCGTCGAATCGATAACCTCCTCCTTTTCGAAGTCGGTTAAAAAGACAAGAGCTGTCCTCTCTCCATCTGCCGCGCGCAGCTTCAACTTCCTATATTCATTCGTTGTGCGCTAGAGGTGAGACGTGTCTTTCAGTGATAAGATTTGGTTAAATATATTTCTTAGAGACAGGTAATACGGCTAAAGGGGAAGGAGAGCGGTTGGACATGGAGAATTTGTGAAAAAAGCTTAGAGTTTTGCAGGAACGCATAGATCGTTCGAACAGGGGCCCGGCGCGGCTGTGGTCCCACAGCGTTACGGCAGAGACGTGTATATATATATATATATATATATATATACATCCTCCTAACCCCTACCTGACCAAGGAACGAGCGGAGAAACGCGGCGAAAGGAAGCACCGTTCGTGACCGTGGTTCTCGAAGCTCCCCCTGACGCGCCGAGGTAGACCACCGTGGAGATTATAGTCGATAATACAACCCCTACGGGATACGAGGTGTATAAACTATAAAGAACTTTTAGAAATACTAGTTCGTTATGGCAAATTCAATGATCTGACGACAAGACGGATTCGCCAGTGGGCAGAAGAGGGGAATAATTTTTTGCTTGCTTCTGTGAAAGATGAAATAGCAGATAGCTTGTCCAGAGCAAAAAGCGTCGACGTTGAACGGGAAACGCGTAATGAACCTTTTAATATCGTTACAAGTAGGTTCGGTATATACCCAACATCGATTTATTTGCATCCAAAGAAAATGTAAAATGTAACAGATTTACTCGCTGGAAGGTCGATCTAGAGGTTGGCTGTCCGAGTCCGACGCGCTTTTGCCGCACTGTCGTTCGATCTTAAAGACGCTTGTACCATAAAAATTAAACGAGATAAAGTTTCGGGTACTTCGATTGTTCCTGATTCGAGAGCTCGATCTTGGTAGCCTTTACTCGTGGATTTAGCCTATCGTTTTTCATCCGAACGATAATTCATTATCGTTCCCATGCAGATCGAAATCATTCAGCCGTTGGGCGAAGCGCTTGTACTCGACGACGGCAAGCAGAGTATCAGGACGACGTTTACAAGGAAGAATGTTTTTAACGAAGCAGCAGGATTCTTACTAGTATCGTTAGCCCCAGCTACGGCTATTTTTGCAATAAATCTAACGTTGATTTCTATTCGCCTCCTAGGAAAAGTTTCCTAAAATCTTTAACGGAAAGCAGAAGTTTCGGAGCATATTGTGGAATATTAAATACGTTTATCGACCTGCAATTTCGCTTCTATTTCTGGATAAAATAAGAGATGATACGTCAATCGGCACAGCGAGTAGCTGGACAAAATCAGTTTCAAGTAATGCCGACTTTTTAGATGTACTTTTCACGGCTCGTTGTCGTAAGTTTTTTCTTCTTCTTCGTGGGAAACCGAAAGACCGTTGTTCGGAGAAGAATTTTGAAAAATTCTATCACGCGACATCCCGAAAGTTAAAACATCGACGATCGAACATTTCAAAGGCGTTGATCTTCGTCGCCTTCGTCTTATAATATATAATTCCGCGTTTCATGTACCTCACGTACAAGTTATATCAAGGCGATAATAATTGTAAAAGAAATAGAGCAAGGCTGGCAAACGACTCTTACCTATAAGGATCCTTTAGCTCCTCGGTTACGTAATTCAGATAATTCCATCCGGAATAAGAGAACAGGCCTGAATAAACGGCTAGAGCAACGTAGCCAGGCTGAGTATTGGTTCCATCCATGGGATGGCGAAAATTTTCAGTGTGGCCCATGCAGAGCCACCAAAATCCAGCAACCATGATGATCACCAGGGCGAAAATCTTCGTTCCGGTGAAGATATCCTGCACTCTGGTCGCCCATTTCACGTTGTAACAGTTAATGGCTGTTAACAAGCCTGAAACCACATCGATCAAATAATATTATTTATTTCGGTCCTTATTTTTGTATTATAAATTCGCAAGTACGTACGCGAGTAACCATCATTGCCGATATCATGGATGAGGCGATGTTTCTAATTTCAGATAATAGCGATAAAGTGTAAAACTTGGTACGAAGCGTAATTACGTTGTTGCTTATTACGTAAACCCGTGGATTTGAAAGGCTAATTCGAAGCTAGTCCGTATCGTAAAGGGTAATTATTTTTAATACGCAGCCGTGCACGGGGCTGTAATTCAAAGGATCAGCCTTCGTTAACATATCTATTACATATGTATAAACAGAAGATAAGAGTTAGGTTGGGTTAGCTTTTTAAATTCAACGAACGATGCCGACGCATGTGGTGCTATGTGGATGCACGGTTGCACGCGGAATTCGCTCTAGTGATACCGACAGTTACTTACAAATATCTCAGCAATGGTAATAAGATCGAGCTGCGGTAATCACGCAAAAGTAAAGGTTGCTCGAAATGCTGATTTCTACGATATGTTCGACGATCGTCGAAATCTAAGCTGCCGTCAGTTTTCTAAATAATAACATATATTATCTTTTAAACATCTAACACCGTAATAAAAGAATTCTCGATTCTTTTCAACGTACGACGCTTTTAACTTGCCAACGAAATTTTCTAACATTTTATGCCGATAAAAACGACCTTCCCATAGGATGTACAAGGACTGTTGCGAGAGTGCACGAGCGACTATACACGATATTTGCGTCATTACGGAATATTTGTCGTTCGAAATATAAACGATGTACGTTGCAAATTGTCCGTTAGAAATCGTTCATTCACGTTTCTAAACGTTACGATCGTTCTAAAAACCCGTTGGCCAACTTTCCGTTAAACCGACAAGCGATTTTCTTCTTTTTCTTCTCCTGCCGCGATTATGCTCTCGTGGCAATTTCTAGAAAATTTATTACACGTACTCGAAACGAAACGAAACGAAACGAAAATCCATTGCTTTCGAAAACTCGGTATTATGATTTTTTGACGACACGCGGTAGATCTTACAGACGTACGCGTTAGAGAATAAAGATCGCCGACAAGTATGTATATGAAATTAGTGTCTACAGTATTAATATCTCGTGGAAATGAAATTATATACACACAGGCGAACGTTTGTATCAAACCCGTTAGAGCTGCTACTCAAAAATACGCAAATATTTGAAATTATCTTATTGCACGCTTCTGCTTCGAGATAAACTTTTATAACGTCCCTGTAATAACGACTTGTGTACAAATGTTATTCGGGTAACAGACAGCAAATAAGAACGAGGGAAGAAAATTTTACTTATATCGTTATATCGTTATATCGTTATATCGTTAGACCGCGGATGTTCGTGCAAATGCGTATCTTCCCGATGTGCATAGAATGCGAACGGGGAAACGCAACCTAGATAGATTAGATCTATTAAGCGATCAGAGGATCACGAAAACGAGCGTTTTATTTCGCAGTTTTCGCGTAATGCACGTGTTTCGTATATTTACGTTTAAGAACATGTGCAAAAACATATTGCTTATCGCGTACGCTTATATATCGTGTCGCATATTTATCCTAATCGTTTAAAACGCTAATAATAATAATATATAATCGATGTCAAGTATAGGCTACATCGAGTTGCGTATTTGCAATATCGTATATCGCGCAAGACATGTTGTACTTGTCTCGAATTAGAGCGGTAATCGATTAAATTTATCTTAATTTCCGTTTAGCTGATAATTACTATATACGCCGGGGTAATCGCCAAGTTATTGGTAAGTATCTATTACCAAATAATTCTACCGTAGATAATATTTTATACGTATCATAAACCGATACCAAACATACAGATAGTTTGCATATTTATGTGCATAAATATTCGTAATCTGCAGTCGCGTCGGTATTTAAATCGACGCGCGGCAGAACTCGAGCAAAACGTTGCTGCCTTTTCCTAAGCTACTGTTTCACTATTTGATTTTTATACGATCTGTCGCCTCTATTTACGTTAAATATGGATCATCGATCGCGTTATACCGAAGCGGAAACACCGTGGAAAGTGGAAATGGCGAATCCTTGAAATTCGTGCCGAGCTTCAACCGGTCGGAAAGTAAGTTGACGCTGGAAATCTATTATCTTGTAAACGTTAAATGTTACGAAGAAGGTTATACGGATGCTCTTGGTAGTTTCTAAAATGTTCTTGACGCGTGATATTCGTGATTACAAGTATCGTTGTTACTCGCAATATGCCTAAAGCTAGAGAATGTCGTCCTCGTCGACTACCACTAGTTTCATCTGTGATCCGCCCGTCTCTTTTTACGGAACTTTAAATTTGACGTCACAATAAGGAGATCGCTGTTCTCTAAACGATAAAGAGGAACGAGCCTCGCGTTTTCGTCCAACGATTTCGTGTCCCTGCGCGCTCCTCCCGCTTCTCAGCAAATATTAATATTCTTCTTTGTTCTCTTTTAAATAACCGATACCTCGAATTACGACGCTTACCCGAAGCGCGATTACGATAAAATTTTTCTTCTTCTTTAGTTCAAAATAGTGTTCGACTGTCAAAGTTATTAAGGAACTAAAAAATGATCTTTTAATACGCTATCGGGAGTACGATTCCGAACAATTTTCTCCTCATACTCCATGGGCGATGCGCAACGAACGATAAAGTTCGCGGAGATGTCGGCACTGATGCGAAACTTGTAAACATTTTCGTTCGATGACAACCTTTTTCTCGAAAGATGGACAAACGAACGCCGTTTGGTTTTTGTAAAAATTCGGCAAATTCGTTTGACGGTGGCAATTTGGTCCAAGTGTACGCGTCGTTGTCACATAGTAGCCGGCCGTCTTATCTTATCTAAACTCGTCTGCTATTTATAGCATATATAAAGGACAGTTGCGCCAGCTTGGCTATTCCGCGCGATCCTTCGGACGAGAGAGCCCCGTGCACGCACCTGTATACGCGACGCTGTAAGAAACGTAAGAATCCGTAATAATTTAATGAAAAATCGATATGATCGACGTTTAATCGCAAACGGACCGATCGTTTGCCGCGTATGCGGTAGGAGCTGGTTATTTGCATCGGTATAATACGACGCAAAGATAAAGAGATCGATCGAGGCTGACGGACAGGAAAACAGGTCGCCGAGCGACGAAAGCGTGGCTACGCTTTTGTGACAGAGACGCGTACGTATGGACGGAAATCGATGTACCGATACCGGCAGTCTTTTGCGAATATTAGAAGCGAAATTATTGCCGGTCGACGGCTACACGCATAGAAAAACATTTATGCGGAATAGTGCGCCCGATAACGTTCGATAGTTTAGCGAACTTGTGATCGACGAAGAGGTCGACGTTGTAATTTCAAGGGTGTTCTTACATGTAATAACGGCAGCGAGTAGTCGCACCGCTGCGTACGGAGGAACACAACCGTGCCAAACTGGTTGCAGGATGTATTGTGCGAACGTTAGGGCTGTGATCGCGTTTCCAGTTGGGACTAGCACGAACAATGCCACATAGAGGTACAGGAACGCCGGTAGCGGTCCAAAAGCGTCGTTGATGTAAGCGTAGTCGCCTCCGGACTTCGGGATCATGGTACCTAAAAATTCAAGTATTTTTATTTTGAACGAACAACGTCGTTGATACGAGGCTAGTAAGAAAGTCCGTTTCCATCATTTTTATCGAGATGATTCGCGCAGATACTCGTAAAAATGTCGCGTTTTTTCAGACACCGCCATTCGCGCTTCCTGTTCCCAACAAACTTTCTTCCCAAAAATCGGTACGCTCGATATCTCGAAAACTAACCGACATCGATCCTACCTACGAAAGGTTAACGAATTCGGAAGCGCCATCGAGCCATTACCTAACACCAGTTACAAGGCAGAGGAATCTCGTGCGCTTACAACGTATTGTATTTAACCATGACACGAGATAGTAGCAAAACTTTGATAACTTCGATAACGCGCGTACACAGTGATAGCTACCAAGGAACTAGAATACGTGTAACGCGTTAAAATATATCAAATACTTCAGATAGAATACTGGTCGTCATTTTGATAAATGACTTTGACCTTAACCCGCGACTTTGCGTATAAGCTTCGCGTTCCAAGTCGTTCCCGCTGTTACACGGTATAGATATAAACGCCTCTTAATAACGAAACGTTCGGTGCAACGAAAGATTTCGGTCCTTAGCCGCTAGGTTCGAGTACTATGGAGTTCGATCGTACTGTAATTAAGACAAATTGCATCAAATTGAAACTAACAACGTGCAAAGCATTCGAGCGATCGCAAAGAGTCGTCGAGAGCAGTTAGCGAGACCGTAAGCGTTCGATAGTGGATAATCGCGTTTAACGCAACGCGTTGAAACTCGTGGGCGATCGAACAAGTTCCAAATACTCGTCGCGGTATTCGTCGAGATACGTAGAGACGTTCGCCGAACGTTAAATTCGTCTTACGAATTGGCTCCTTACGTTTTAAGATTTAAACGCGATAGAGAACGTCGGTGAAACGTTTAGATGCGAAACTTTGAAACTACGTTCTATTAATACCGGTTTAACCAGCCACGTGTCACTTGCAACAATGTAAAACTAAATCTCGCTTTGCATATATGGTAGTTTGATCGAATTTTTTATCCATGCCGACTTTGTTCAAGCGTTCCAAGCACTTTTAACGAATATCCAGAGTTATCGAAATAAATCTTTGTTCGAATAGTCGTTCGAGTTTCGAAATTTCTGTTATTTTAGTTGATATAGGTAGGTTTTTGAAAACATGCAGACGTTTGCCCGTGGTATACGGAATTTCTAGTCCAAAAATTCTGACGCGTAAGTCTAAGTAGTACGTTCCATTGTGTAATTTTGATTTTAATTTTAGCATCCTTGATTTTCGTCTTGCTGGATTAGAAAGATGGACCATCGAGGCAAGAAGATTTCGAATTATAGTTGGATGAACATCATTTTTAAAGAAAGCTATAAACGTTGAAAATTTTATTAAAAATTCGACCATTTCGCCCGCAATAACACGCTGTATCTAGAATAGGAAAAAGAGTTTCGAAGAGACGCGATGAAACCAGCTGAATCGCTCGCAACGGTAATTCGATGAAGTATCATTGACCCTTTTCTCGGAGTCACGGATCGGGTCACATTGGTCGCGTGCCACGACGCATCTTAATTACGTCGCTTAAATACGAGAAACGAATCACGCGTTCTCCAACACTCGGAAAACGATAATAACGTTTGCGTAATTCTACGATCGTATTATCCCCTCGCCCCCTTTCTCTCTCTCTCTCTCTCTCTCTCTCTCTCTCTCCCTCTCTCTCGTATCATAATTGGATATTCTACATATCTTTACACATCGTATCCATTCCGTGCAATTTTTGCGCTTCTGAGTTTTACACAAACGCATAAAAATTCGCTATTTGATAATTCGCATTTGCCCATTTTATCTAAAAGATGGGTCTTATAATTCGGTTGTCAGATTTTACATCCATCGCATGTCTATCTTCTCGTTTGATTTTGCGATAAAACGTATGTTGTTGTATTGATGTATTAGGCGCGGTGCTATAACGGTAACGTTCGCCCTTAAACGTGAACGATTATCGATAGGGAAGACAGGCGTATTCTTGGATAATTTTATGAAACACAATTTTATCAAAATTAATCCGCCGCATTTAGGTGTAACGCTTTCTATAGATGCAGTCGCATCTACGCACAGATAAATAAAATGTTCGTTAATCGTTTATCGCTCGATGATATTCAACTACAACGTTCGTTCGATCGAAGGTTAACCTATTACCATAATCATTCGTTGCCAAGAAAACGTCGTACATTTTCGACGCGAGATCGTGACAATATTCAAACGTTTCCACGGTATCTACGAACGTAAAGTGATCACCGTGCCAGATAATTTTACAAATTTTTTGCTATATTCGTTCCAGTTATATACGTATTTGCACGTATTCTGGTACACCGAATACTCGTTTTGCGGACGTTTGCACGCATCTTCCGGACGTGGGCTGTGAACAGAACGGCCCTACTTACGACAGGGCACAGGGGCTCTGAACGAAGGCAAACGACGAATCATCTCCTCGACTCGGCAAGACGAAATTATCACTGGCGATAAGGCCAAATTCGATATGTACTCGTAGATCCGAATCAAAATCCAAGGTTCGTCTCGTAGAGTTCGAATATTACTCGTTAGACGTTTAACTACTCGTTAGAAGCTTGTTGCAAATTTATCAAGAGGGGTCGTTCGACGAATCACGCGTTGAATTTTAATTCTTCATCCATCAAGTTTCCGGAAGAAGATCGTAAACGTTACTTTTGATCGTTGCTTTCCCGTTAATTCGTATACACACACACATATATATAGTATAGCATAGTATAGTTAGTAGCAGTATAGTTGATTTCCGTGATGTTTTATATCATTCGAACAACATTGAAACATACATAGTCGTCTAAGAATTTTTATCGCTTTAACAATACCGAAATATCGTCATTTAAAAATTCGTTTCGTCTTATTTACTTTGTAAAATATATTGCTTTGTAAAAAGACGTTATTCTTAGTTACGCATTAAATTTGGAAGCATCTAAGAAAGATTAAAGAATAAAATGCAAAACGTAAAACGTAAAACGTAAAACGTAAAACGTAAAACGTAAAACGTAAAACGTAAAACGTAAAACGTAAAACGTAAAACGTAAAACGTAAAACGAACGATGTTGCACGGAATTGTAAAATATTTACTGGCGAATCTTTATCTTCTTGGAAATTCGTCTAGATTTGCAAAAAATAATCCGATAATCTGTTAATCTTTGCTTGCGATGCGTTGACAGCATTGTTTTTCGACCATCGTGGAACACGTGTAGTCGAGCATCGTTACCAGTTTCCAAGCGTTCTATCAATTGCGGTCGTTCTAATTATGCTTTTGGTTCGTCGTTCTAGAGTCTGCACTCTGCAGCGTCTTAACGTACAGTGTATTGGATAAACAAAAATGTTCACGGAAAAAAAAAGGAAAGTAGCACTCGCTACCTTATCACGGAATCGGTAAAGCATAAATTTCAATTATTTGTTAAAAGACACGAGAGAAACGCATATTTTGCTATTTAGAAATTACTGTATTTAGATATCGCTGTATACGAGCTGTTGAAAAGTCGCATCGCCTAATCTCGTAAATTGGAACGTTTACGTTGAAATTTACCTCGACGGTCGACGGTCGTTCGATAGCACAGAGATACGTACAAAGAGTGAGAGCGAGAGAGTGCGCGAGTATAGTCGTAAGACGTAGAGTAAGCGCGTAAGCAGACGAGACGTGGAAATTGAAAGAAAACGTTGCATGCAGGCGTCTTCTGCTTCTGTTCTTTTCGAATCAGGCATATACATTGGCGGTACTCGTTGATCGGTGTTACATTCGCGTGTTTATCGTAAGATCGTGCAAGCATTATTACACAAGGATCCAAGAGATCTCTATGCAGCGCTCGCTTTCTATCCTTATATCGCTTTTTCGACTCGCTCGCGCACTCTGTCTTCGTGTTTCCATGCTCGATAGCTGCAGCTCCTCGTCCCTATCACGTTCTTAGCACGCGAGTGTTTTATCGACATCCACTGACTTTTGTCGCTCGACTACGTGCATTGTACACCGCGGAGAATCAGTTTACTTTTTAAGATGTCACAAAAGGAAAACACTGATACGGGGAATTGTGGTCAGAGTTAACTCGTGGTCTACGCTTGTACAAAAATAGATTTCCTAATCGCGTTTGCCCATCTCGTTCAGCGTGTACAAGAGCGATAAAGGTAAGTTTTTTTTTTTTTTAAACGGTGACAAGCGAATTCTTTTGGCTTACTCGGATGTGTCTATTAACAATTACGAAATATCGCCAGTCCTTGAAAGGTTTTTTTCAATAGAAAAAGAAAATACATATTTATGTTATAACTGCAGGCATGTGGACGAGTTCCAACGAGCTGATCGCACAGTCGTTTCGGTTCAAAGGAAACGCAAATTTCAATTTTCAGGCCGTAAAACAGCCTTACAACAATGAGATGCTCGAATTATCGACGATATTTGGCAAATTTATTACAGAGATATGGATCTATTGAAAAATTTACGGAAGATGTCTGATAGATGTCTGCATAAGACTAGAGAGAGAAGACTAGAGAGGTTCGCGGAGGATTTGAGGAAGAGGAGGAAGAGGAGGAAGAGGAGGAAGAGGAGGAGGAAGAGGAGGAGGAGGTTGAGAAGGCGATAGAACACCTGGCAGAGGGCTGCAGACACGGGAGTGCGAGTATGAGCATGGAGGTCTTCCTGGACGATGCGGGACCGGAGCTAGAGGAAATGAAAAGAATTTCGAGGACGAGGAGAAGGAAGGGGTAGGCGAAGAGGCGAAGGGCCGACGAGAGGAGGAAGGAGGACACCGGCAAAGGGTCGGGGGACAGGAGGAGGGAAAAGCACCAAAGAAAGGGGTAATAACAGCAGGATAAGGTAGGTTTAAGGTAGCTGTAACTAGGAAGAAAAAGAGGTATCACGATCTTATCCGGAATAAACAAAAATAATGTACGTACGAAATATCAATATAAAGCATATTCGTCATGAAAATATTGTTCTTTTTGTTTTATATTACCGTGCGTTTATTCGAGCAACGCAAGAACATTCGCATCTTCTTCCGTGAAACAAGAATGCAATTGATTTGGGAAAAACAAAATGATTATTTAACTTTTTGATCTTTATAATATCGGACATTTTCTTCGCGTTTAAAGATGAAATCGATAAACGTTACGTGAAAAACATATGCGATTTTCTTTACATTTCTTCTTAGCTGTACCGTCTTATCCCACCTTCCCCTACGTACTTTCATACGACTCCCAGAATTTGATACCGAAAACGAAACGTGTGGAGAAAACGCGTGGGAAATAAAACAGATTGTCTTTCTATCTCGCTTCTTTCATGTGTTACCGAAAATAATTATTTCAAAAGGTTCCAACTTTAATTTTTCTTATCACCGTTACAATAAATCCTATGACTTTCAAAATGTTACGATCATTATACTACTTACACGTAGGCAATTGCATCTGATACCTTTATAAACGATGAAAGCGTTATTATCCGCAAAAAAAGCTAGAATAATGCGAATAATGCGATCTTTGTTAACTTGCGCTACGATATCGTTATGCAACTATTTCACAAATCTGTTGCGTGTATAATTCAAATATATACGCGTGATAATCAGGGGAGAGTCGTGTAATACCAATCGAAATTACTTCTGGCTTCTTTCTTCCACATATTAGCACATTTATTTGAATAAACGAACGACAGAGCTCTAGAGCTGATATTTTCTTGCTCACGTAAGTAAATGAATTTTTTCTATTATCTGTACTATATCTAGTCTATATCAAGCGTAATTAGTCCTAATTTCGCAATTTTCAATTGGTAAAAGTCTTTAATTATTTAATAACAAAGGAATAATTCCATCCTTTCTTAATGTTCGTTAGAAAAACATTCAGAGGAAATGGCGATGATTATGATTAATAATAAATTAATGACGGAAGTAAAAAATTTATTGCAAACAAATAAAAATTTCGATCCTTAAATCAATTTATCCTTAAATTATGCTTATCAATTCGTAAATGTCTCGACGAGCTTTAAGAATCAATTGAAAAGCAAAAAGGGTCTCGTTTCGACCATCAGACCGCTGAGACAACGCTCATTTACTTTGTATGCGCAGGATCAATTCTTTGTGCAGTAACTGTCGTTACTCTCCGATCGAGACAGCGCGCCCCAACCGCGATCGGGCCGCTAGCTCGCCGGCATACTTTGACTTTATTAATCTATTATTGGCTCATTTCTTGTTCAATTTATGCAACAAAATACAAACAAACATATTTAAAATCGTAGCAATCGTATTATGGCCAATAACAATAACAATTTAAAGTTCTATTTGCTGTAAACTGAGCCAATCAAGTCCCCCTTTTCAAATCGATTGGGTCGAAAAATAAAAATAACATAAGAACAAAAATAATTTAATCGCTTCGTGTTTAAATTTTTAAATCGATTTTAAATTTTAAAAATAGACCGCGAGTGTCTTAGAGCAACTGTTACTTTCTAAGCCAATTGACTGGTGCAAAAGGTGATGCAAGAGTCGAAAGGTCTGTCCGCAGACGTATACTGTCGCGAACACGTGAATAATAAAATCAAAACGTGTAGCAATCAATAAAAAAGATACGCTATTTCTTTCGTACAATATTCTGACAGAAGCGATACATACAATAAAGAACATAATAAACAATAAGTAATATACTCTTGTTAATGTAAATAATTAATAAATAATAACTACATTTCTATTGTATGTAATTTTTTCCGTCAAATTGTATATAAATACAATACATTTTACATTTGATAATTATGTTACATTCTATGTTACGTTGATAGATAAAAATAATAATAATAATAATAATAATAATAATAATAATATAAGAAAAAAATACACATATACATATATATAATGTATAAAATACTAATAATACTATATCACCAGAATATATATGTCATCTATTTTAATATTTTTAATTCGTCTTCTAAAAAAAAACGTATGCATATGTACTTTCATTAAAAAAGATAAGAAAAGAAAAATAACCATACGTGTAGCTTTTTTCACCATGTCATCGCTGATTAACCGTGATTTGCGGATGGCCCTACATAGATCATACAGGCGGAACGCGGCCGATCACATGGGAATTCTAAATTAAATGTAGCAAATATTCCTCGTCGATAACATCTGGACTGATACATATTTAGTACTCACCGAGTTCCGCGTAACATAGTGCACCGATCAGAGACAAAACACCGGAAAAGATCCAAACTATCAAAGCCTGTCCAACGCTGCCGCTATTTTCCAGCACACCCTTCGGCGATACGAAGATTCCGGCGCCAACGATAATGCCGACGATAATCGCGACACCGTCCAGCAAACCGAGTTCTTTTTTTAATTTCACCGTATCGTTTTCATGGTTGATGACTTTCGTGATCGCCAAAACTTGCTTCTCCATTGGCGCGACTTTGTCCGGCATTGTGTGCACCGCTTACGAAATTACTGTTCGCGAGATACTTGTTCGTTAACAGTCGAAAAATTACTGAACGGTGCGAGCATACCGAGAGACGGCACACGCCTGATGCACGTGTGAAAACGACAAAGAAGAGAGAAGAAATATACGTACACAAAGACAGACACCGGCTCTCTCTCGCCGCGTGGCGTCGTTCACTCAACGGACACACGTGCGCGACTGCAGTCCTTTCTACGGTAGCGACGCTGTCGCCGCCTACCGGCGATCGCCATTTCTACGAGTAATACGCGAGTAACGCGAGTAGCGATGGGACCGATGCAAACAAGATGCAATACTCGTTTCTCATATTCCAACAATTCGATTCGAATAAGTGTATGGAAAATCCATACAAAGTCGCGGACGACAGTTATCGTAACACTTATGATTCAAACTAAGAAAGTTGTCGTACAAGAATAGATATGTTAGTTTGAATGATTTTCATCGTGAATAAACATTATAAATGATTACGATCTGTTTGGTTACCAATTGTAACCATTTAACCATTACCCATGACGGATACGTATTCTTTTTCAGTTACCTACAATCATTATCGACGACAGAATACTTTACTGGTTATGTACAGGATAAAATTAATCGAATTACTCTTTTAGTTATTGTAGTTTATTATAACTATTATGATAGTTATTGTACTTTACAACTAAAAGAGAAAAGAAACGGTGTAAACTTTTCGAGTTAATAGAAATTGAAGGGTCGAAAGAAAATTTTCGAGAGTCATCGATGATGGTTACTAGTAACCAGAAAATATTAGCATCGCGGATAATGGTTATTCGTAATCTTTTATATGCCGATTTTACCCGGTATAATTGTGTCCCAGGATGTATGAACATAACCTCTTGCTTACGGCTAAGAAAGCTAAAAGAGCTGAGAAGCTAAAAAATTAAGCTCTTTATATAGCCCAAAAATTCCGCAGTTTTGATGGTGAAATACTCGCGTTGCGATAGTGCTTAGCACTTAGCACGGCTTACAGCTAGGTTATTTAAAAAAGCATAAATAAAGTAAGTTATTGTTTTGCCAAGTTACAAGAATTGTATTAAAATAGTGGATACATTACCAAAAGCCATTACGCAAACCGAAGCTACAAAAACAATTTGGTAATATTAGAAAGATAGTTCATTATAGCGTTGTAAAGTATTTCAGTTTCTTTAAATTTCATCAAATTACTGGGTTAATAGAGTTATTAAATCGATATTGATATTTTCGTATGAGTATCGAAGAGGTGTCGATTTTTCTTGGTAGTTGCGTCTTTGATACAATTCGATACGAGATCGAAACTTGTAAAATCGTACCTAGCGATAAATAGATTGCATATATCTATGCATTTATGAGAGATTTTAAAGTGTAAAAATGTCCAGAAGAAAGTGCATATAACTACAATAATCATGTAAAATTTGAATTTGATAAATATCGATGCGGTATCAGTCCCAACGCTATTCGTAAGTTTTATTTTCACATACCGTTCTTTTTTATTGGAATCACGATCAGCTAACGTTTATTTTACAGAAGCGCGGGAGCATTCGCTCAACGTATATATATATATATATATATATATGTACGTATGTATGTTATATGTTACAGCGTTCTCTCTCTCTCTCTCTCTCTCTCTCTCTTTCTCTCTTCCCCCCTCTCTTTTTTTCCCTTCTAACCACACTTGTTATACATGAATAACGATATTTCAATCTTCTGTTTTCGAAATCTTGCTATAATTTTCAGCTATTACTATTGGAGTTATAAATATTACTATCTACAGATTTTACTGCTGGTATTATAATTTTTAGCAGTATTATTATTAACATTATAAATATTACTATTTTTAGATGTATTACTATTTGCGTTATAATTTTACTGTAATTTATAGTAGACTTTTCGTACGCATTATCGTTAAATTGGGTAGTTTATGCGATAGAAAATAATTTAGAAATTGAGAATTGATTAGCGTTATAAATAAGCCGCGGAAAATATAACTATGAAATTGAAACTTGCATAAAAAATTGTTTTATCTATTAAATATTATAAAGGGTACAGTACTCTGAATATTTTATACATTTTTCCATATTACGTGCATTCAAATCCAATCGCATCCAATCCAATCGTATCCAATCTATCAAGTACGCAACCTGTACGAACACGTAAAAATATCACTATGACATTCACATTTTATCATTATATGTCACACTTATATATCACATTTTATCGACCGATGTTTCCACAAAGTTGGCATTTCGTTTTGGCAACATTTGACACCGCGACAAAGCACATGAATTTCACTTGACACAACCGCACGGTGCGTTAATGCCACCCATACTGTATGCTAATGTAGATATCGCGTCGAAACCCTCGGACGAGACATAGCATTAGCGTCGGCTCTACGTCAAAAGTTAGCTGTAAATATACAAATACACGCTATTTCAGTGTAGATAAACTTTCGGACGAATATAAATGAAGTAAATAATTATTATTCCGAGATATCATTATCAGTGAAAAAAAAAGTTGGGTACATAATTCATATTGGTAATATCGTGGAAATGTACAATGATTTATGTACACACGCGCGCGCGCACGTACACACACACACACACACACACACACTGTTTTTAATATATCGTATGTAGTTTGATTTCTTTTTTACAGGTTGTAAATATCTTATTTAGATCGGATTAATTTTATTAGAATTTGAGATCCGATGATTAATTTGGATTGTCTGATGTTTGTAATAGTACATTTTATTAGGAACAAATTTCGTAGGCTACACCAGTGCCCACGTCCGTTGCGACGAGGCAGTACGGTGTACTTCCTCTCTTTTTCTTTACATTAACGAAATATGAAATTCATATTTCGAATCGTTATTCTTTGCTTTTGCTCCGGAATTAAACGGTCATTTTTTTAGAAGCTTGATACTTGGTTTAGAATTTAGAAACGTTATCCTTAGTTTATGAAAATTTACGTGAATCTCTTAATCACTATACTTTATTACAAATGTACAAATTGTAAGATAAATTGGAAATTAAGAGTTTAAAAATATTAAAATCATATTATTTTAGATACTGCTCCTTGTATAATTTTAAGATAGAATTTGAAACACCTCGTCATATTATAAATGTTATTGTAAGATGCTGTGATATTGTATACGACACTTGCGACCCTTCTTTTACGAGTAATTAGTTTGAGAATGTACCATCGATTTATCGTCGACATCTATAACTACAGGATATGTATTTGAAGAAATTGAAAATATGTATATCTTTATCCAGTTATATTGAAAACATTAAAATACATAAGTCACAAAAGATATAAAAAGATGTTTACCTATATAAATACTGTTAATGTAAGAGATACGAATATTCGTAGAATTTAATAAATTCTTCTGTAGGGATATAATATATATTGTATATTATTATTTTGTAAGGAAAATATAAGGTAGAAAGTTTATAAATATGTACATATAATATATGCATGTAGACATGCAGATAATGATAATACTAGCTCGAATTACTACTGCGTATTGAGAGACGTTATCTCTTGTGTCAATGCTGGTAGCGTGTATATCAGCTGAATTAAATTACAAAGGGCAAAACACAGTATGAGATACAATCGGAACAGCAAACTAAAATTATATCGGTTGTTCGAATTTGATAATAACATAGCATATTATATTATCATAATTTGATAATCACATACATTTTTTAATTAATATTACATTATAAATTAATATGTAAAAGTTTTAGATATATTGTATGCTATCAATAATATAGTGCTTTTGGTATGGTATGTATTTTATATGCTAGCGTTGACGGACGTCTCCTAGCAGACAAATATAAATTTTACACGACTTATAACCCATTAGTTTTTCTCTTTTATTGTGTAGGTTATGTATCTATATTGTAGGAATGTGATTGCCGCTAGGGGACCGCCTATGCCAGAATTCACTCCACGATGAATATTCATAAGTTACGTTTAACAAAAGTTTTTTGTAAATATCTCGATGTTCAAGCCGAATGGCGGTTAGGTGTGCACTAATAAGTTTTTCAGAATGCTCATCTTGACAGCATATTTCATTTCTGATTAACGTAGAAATTAGATTTGCATTAGGTCAGGTTAAAGTTTTCTCTGAGTGAATGTGCAAGGGCGAGATTCCGCCCACGCTTTTATTTGTGCATACTACTTTATCAAAATACAAGATAATTTCACTAAAAATTTTTCTTGATAACAACTTTCTGATTACTTTTTAAACGGCGACCCCCAATTGAAACTTTCACGATACTGCTACTTGAGATGGTAATCTTGACAACGTATTAAAAAATTATCGAAATCGGAGATGCCTATCTTTTTCTGAATATTTACCCAAAGCTTTTAGCGAAATATTAATATCACGTTATTCACTGATATACTGATTATTTGTCTATCGAGAATGAAGAACAAATTGATATTACCGATATGTATACATTGTTACACTTAAATAAATTGTAAATAAATCAAGTAAATTCGTTGAAAATGATATCATTAATTTGCGTACATCCAAAACTTGTACAAATTCATTTTCAATATGACGTGAAATATGTGTGTACAATATGCAATAAAAATATAGAGTACGGTAAGGTATAGCGCATCTTAAAAATTATGTAATTTATTTTGCCAAATTGTACACAATTATATTCATATGTTTGAAATACTCTCGAATTTATAATCTTACGGTCGATTCTTTTTTTCTTCGTTAAGTCATTGATTTTTAACAATGTCTATTTTATTTATCTATTTTCATTAGTTCAGATTAAATTTAAAGAAATATAATAAACAGTTTCCATGTGCATTACACAACATTGAAGTTTAATTTAATAGCAGTGTGTGTGTGTATATTAACAATAGTGTATATGTGTTTTGCAATTTTACTTATTCGTATGCACATGTATGTATATGGTACCGAAACAATTTGAATGCATTTGACTCTGTCGGTATTTGGAAAAGTATCGTTGTGCCCTCTATACTTTATTTTATAAAAGTCTGAAGCTCGATTGATAACGAATAAACGTCAAACATTTAACCTGAAGCGGACCCAGTCGTTCGTTAATAAATAACGTTTATTAATCTACAGTAGTATTTCAAAAAATGAACAACATTGAAATCGAAGACTTTTATCATCATGATTTTACGACAGCTTCTGAATGGGAAGTGTTTATCGCGAGACTGGAAGAAATTATGCACGAATGGAAATTACCAAATACAAAAATTGGTCCTTGTTTGAAATCTGGAAACTTTGTCAACTGTGCATGGGAAGAAAATTTCGAAAAGCTTCATTTTGCTGGTTTGTTCATATATACTTTATCAAAATTAAAATAAGTTATATTTAATGTACGTATTATTTCTTTCTGTTTAACCGATGCAACCAGATGTTTTTTCGTTATTACAGACGCAGAATTTACATTGAAGCACTACAGGTTGATATTAGATGATGAAAACACAGATAATCTTTTGGAGGAAAGCGAAGAAGAAAAAATACAATGTCACAAGGATGCGTTAAACGCATCAAATGATTTTGCTAGAATCGATGGGAATCACTTAGAAATAGCTTGCTATTATGGTATTAGAGAATTCCTTGTTTTACAGTCCACTAAAAGAGATTCTGTGATGGATGAGACCAAGATTAGAATTTTACTTAGTTCTCTTGCAATTGCAGCGACCAATGCTAATTGGTAATTAGAAAAGCTGTTTTCTCGGGGTTATGTCACGCATGTATTTCAAAAGTGACATAATTCAAAATAATTTAGTCCTGTGTTACAACATCAAAACGATCAAAATAAGATCTTACGAAAGCTAAAAACGGAAAATTACAAAAATAATGTACCGTCATTGTTTCTTAGAGTCTGTTCTTTTTGCCAATGTTACTTATTTAATCGATAACTGTTTTATAAGCTTCCAAATATTTTCTCGTTTTTCTCGAAAAACTTGTTCGAATCGTGTCACTTTTGTAATTCAGGTATAATCCGTTTAATACGCTAGTTAGCTACCGATAAAATGCTGTGTCATGCGTAACCGTGTTATACGAAACAAAGAATTAATGCAAATATGGTGATTAGGTTCCGATAGTTAACAAAATCGTATATACTTTTACTATAAGTTCACTACAACAATCGATAATTAATTTAAAGTATTGCAGATTTTTCAGTAAAACCATACATGAAACGGTATGGTTAAATCCATTTCAAATTCTCTGTCATTTTATAAAAATAAAAGTGTCCAATGTCATTCGATAGATGAAATAGAAATTATTGAAATATTTCTTGAATTAATGATATTTTGTTATAAGTAGCTTAATATTTTTTGTATGGAATAATAAGTTGAACCAACTAATGCATCGTGAAACATATGATCTCATTTATAAAAATACGGTTAATCTTTATAATACATCAGCCACCTGTAGAACACTAATAATATGAAATCATATTGTCTTCAATGTCATGTCGAATCCATTTATCATGGTCACAACATACACTTTTTATTCGTTTTGTACATTTCAAATTACAAAGGTAGCTTTGATTTCTTTTTTCTCAATTCTGCTTAGGTATTGCTATTTAAATAAAATGTTTTTAAGTTTAACGATATACTTACTTTTAGTGATATACCTACATTAGTACAAGTCCAGGAACCATGGCAGAAAATGTATCTTGGAACTAGCATTGGGAAAGGAATTTGCACTCACTTCGATATGGTACACTTGAAAAAAGTTCCTTCGCACTGCAAATACCTAACTGGTATGAATACAGTTCTTAAAACAAAAGTATAAAAGTAATTATATCAGTTATGCAATTGTGCAATTGGAACTATATTTATTTTTAATATACCTATGTGTAATAGTTTTTTATAGATGTTATTTTCAGGCCTACTTGCCTTATTTAAACAGAAAGTTGGAGAAGGTTGCGGAACAAGGCTTGACCCAGTGATGATATCTGTAAGGTTTTCGTATTTGTTGAAAGACTGGACCAACAGTACATGGACTCAAGAACCACCAGATTTTGACTTCATGCAAGGTGAAACATTGGGTGTAGCTGAACTTGGAAAACTTCCATTTGGAGCAACATATGATCCAATTGCGTAAGATTTTTATATTATATACAGAAATAAGTAATTAAGATAATTAACTTTACGAGATGAAGAATTTGTTTGGTCAAATTGTTACAGAGAGCTGCATTTGTACACTACGTGGCCTGAAATGTCGGAGAACGTTGTAGTTGATAGCGAAGGTTTTACAGATTTAGAACCACAGTTTGCCCCTGAGTGGTCTGTGCAAGTAAAGATGGTTTCTTCACCAGCCTGTTTACTCGGAGAATACCTAACTGATTTTTTACATCTCTGTAATAATCAAAAAACCATAGTGGACTTGCTGGGAGATGCTGTAACTTATTCTCAACAAGAAGATCAAGCATTGAGTTCAGTTTTTAACATATTAACGGAATCTAAGATACCAACAATTTCAACAGTTGTTAGTAAAGCAACTACGAAGAAGAATAAAAATGTGGAAGGACCAATACCGGAAGAAATATTATTGTCAATACTGTATTTTCTTTTCCCTGACGCGGAAGAAAACACTGTAAGTAATCTTTCTTTTAATACGATAGTTTTAAGATAAGCGATCGCATTTTTCCGTGCTTAAGCATTTTTTAGATTGACTATTTACAATTGTATCGGTCGGTACAATAAAATTGTAAATTCAGTTTTATAATCCTTAGGAAAGATCGATTTGTTTGAAAAATTGTAGCGTTTGTCATGTTTGATTAAAATTTGTTAAGTTATCTTTTAGCTTTTCTTTATCTCATTTACTCTTAACGTGGTATATAATACCGATATTAATGTAATATAGTCGTTTCCTTCGCTTCGTGAAATCTTACTCGCTGAAGTTTTGTGATCGTTGATCCTAAAACTGTTGAGTTTTGATTATTTGTTGTAAAAGCAGGTATAGTTGTCGTAAAGCAATAGAATGAATTAATATTATAGAAAACTCCGTATAGTGACTTGACAACATGTAACATAGATGAAGATCAGTGGAAAGGTGTGAAAACATGTGCAATGGACAGCTTAGTGTGGCGTCTAGCAATTGTTGCAGCACATTGTACGCATTATCTCGGTGGAGCGGCAGCCTTGGCACAATTATGGTACGAGTTTGTGCAAGAAATCAGATTTCGATGGGAAAGGAGTATTCTTATATCTGGGTAAGTACTGCACGTTTTATTAATCACAATTGCACCATAAAAAATAAAATTCGTGGATCCTTATCGTAAAAAGAAATTGTAAATTGGCAGTTTTATGCAATGCGATAGAATCGAGAAATGAGAAATTATATTGCCGTTTCCGTTAATCTATTAATATTTAGAATTTATTAGTACGGATTAATTTTACAAAATATATCAGAGTAATACACATAGCTGTATCGTATGTGTATTCAGTTTCGATTTTATTCTAATACTGAAATATAAAATTATCGGTACGTAGAAATATACAAAATTGTTCTATATTTATTAGTAGCGAAATCTCTCATTACCAGAACGTATCATATGTTAAGAAATACTTTAATATCAGTACATTTCTTATAAACATGCGTCAACAAGAACAAAACATTAAACATAATACAGAATTTGACAGACGTTGATTTATAATACAGTCTTTGGATAAAAACACATCCACCACGTACGCGATAAATTTGACTTATTTATCACTTAGTGCTATGTTTTTTTGTTGAGAGATCGTGTGCTAAAACCATTTGAAATTGAACGTTTTGTTCGAGCACACATAGCACGTGTGTATATATATATATATATATATATTTTTTTTTTTTTAACTGTGCACCTTTAAGCAATTTCTTAACGTCAACTTTCTTAAAGCTACACGTTTGTAACGTCTCCTCCACGTTACTATGTTAATACATCTATTACACAGTAATTTTTGTAATAACATATATCTCAGGTCTTTATTTTAACATTAATACTATGTCAACGCTACGCTACCTATGAATCTCTGTACCTTTTGAAATGTCACGTTATATATTACAACTACGTGAGTGAGAGCAGTTCAAGCGGTCTGAAGAAAAAAATGTCACTGAACACGTTTGAGCAAAACCGCGCACATACAATGTGTGGAATCAAAGAGGCATAAGACCAGTCCTCGTAGTTGGATTACGTGCCATGTATATGTCCATATCATGATCGGTCCA
The DNA here is from genome assembly GCA_014737475.1 of Bombus confusus. Lineage (NCBI taxonomy): Eukaryota > Metazoa > Arthropoda > Insecta > Hymenoptera > Apidae > Bombus > Bombus confusus. The sequence continues at coordinate 268,963 of JACXIV010000158.1, forward strand.
ATTGTTCTCTTCGTAATTGTTAAGAGTGTGCGTTGAATCGGCTATGCTGTATCTGCTACCTGGTCTTGGCGGGTTTTGCTCCAATGTTCGATTACACGATCTTGGCCTTTGTCTTCTAGATGAAGAATGCGGTGGCATGTGACTGGGTGAAAAATTCGTTCGTGACATTCTGTCAGAAGCTGCGGTCAAAGATTGTCGAGATTGCCTCAACTCTGCACAAAATGAAATATTACATTAAGAAGCAACAGATATGCGTCTATTCGTTCGACGTATCGGATAAGTTGGTCAGGAAAATCTAACCTGATCTTGTGTTAGCGAGATTGGAAGTTAAAGTGTTGTTTCCAAAGTATCTCGTCGATGTGTTAGAGAAGCTGTGCTGAGATTGTCCATCGACTACAGAACGAGTTGATACTTTTCCACTGTAATGTCCTGTCTGTGATCTGACATCGTCGATGCAAGAAGCTCTAGTTATCGAACCTAGAAACAGACTGTTCTAAAATATATATATATATATATATATAAATTTTTATAACAAATTGAATGTCTCTCTTCTAGTATTCTATAGTCTACATCTAGTGTTCCAGTATTCTATATTCTACGTCTAGTGTTCTAGTATTCTATATTCTACATCTAGTATTCTAGTATTCTAGTATTCTATATACAAGTTCCTCTAATATTTATATTCTTGAAACTTTTTTCTTTTCCTTTTTCTATTTTCTTATACCTTGTCGATCAACGGGGAATATCCTTGGTCTCGGTATGCTTCTGTTACTGTATGCAGATACTTGATCCCATTCTTTTTGAGCATTATAAGCACTGAGTGTCGCCATTGATGACAACGGCCCACCAGGGCTGGGTGTCGGACCAACGTTGGAACAACAATTCACAGGTAATCCAGTGATAGGTCCTCCCATTTTTGTCTGATCGATACTGTGAAGAGTATGAAGTTTTCTGGCCCTTCGCCGATTCGCAACAATAAATATTATTACTGCTACCACTATAGTGGCGCATATGGCTGCACTCGCAGCGATAGTAATTTTATCCATGTTGGACGTAGGCGAGTTTTCCGTTCTTACCTCCTTGCATTGATTGTAGGGCACGTTTGCAGGAGTGATGTTTGTCTCTTCCAACGATACTACGCACACTACGATACATTCCTGCGAGATAAAAAGTATATAAATAACTTTAAGAATCGCGAGCTGGAATTTATTACTGCAAATACATAACATAGGAAGTGGACTTTTCGAAATACGTAAATTATTAATATTTGTATTTATGATTTCTCAATAATTGCGCAGCTTGCGAACGTTATTTCAACGTTCTGTCCTTAACGAGTCAACGTCGAATTCATATTCGACCAACATTCCTAGTAATAAACTTTTGCACTCTTGTACATATGTATATGAATTATACTTGGTACGTTTAGGTAGGACAGGGTGTCGACTATGAATTCACAACACTTTCGAAGAAGTAGTTTTATCGATTTACTGAAATTATTGGAAAATGGAAGCAACGTTCGCGGCAATCCCTTTAAATTACAAGGACGAATCTAGAAGCTAGTGAAAATAATTTTACCTGTGAAGGAACGTTCTTGATTTTGAATTCTCGTTCACTGGCCTCCAAAGGCGGTGCCTGCTTGAAACTACTGTCGCCAAACAATCTATAAATTACTTTGAAGCCTAAAATATTCGTCGCTTCCGTGTCCCAGTATATAATCACTGCGTTATCTTGTCTGAGTACATCCTTGACGATAATGTCTTTGTCGGTGAATTTTGATTTATAAAGTGGCGAACCAAGCACCAACGGTGGTCTTGGTTGATGTTGCTGCGATTGATCCTGAATTTGTTTTGGCGGGGATGGTGTGGTCCTCATTATCACCACGTTTCCTGTTCGTGCAACCGTTGGCCTGTTGGTGATGGTTCTTGGTGTAGTGGAAAATGGCGTCTCGGTTTTTTGGAATTCCGTTGTCGAAGATACAAGCGCTGTTGTTGATACGGTTGTAGTTGTTGCAGTAGTAGTAGGCAGGTTGATCGATGGTCGAGTGGTTGGATTGTAACCGTTGGCTACTACAGCGGATCCTGTAGGTTCTCTCGTGTCCACGCTTTCTACCGTTCCGATTCCGATTATCTCCGGTGTTCTTTCGCAGGTCATTTCTGTGAAAAATAATAACGCTTTTCGGCATTGTTATAATTTTACGTTATAGTTGAGTTCTAATAATCGCATACGGAGGACGTCTCGGTTAAAACTAAAACCGATCACCTAGATATCTCCTCACGGTAAAAGCACATATATGTCGAACGATGCCGAAACACGTGCTATTTCAGATATATATCTCTTTAAGCTTTTAAGGGTGACACGATTTTCTCGCTCTTCGCAAGAAATAATTTTACCATAATATTTCATATTATGTACGATATAGGTGGTACATTATAGTACGTTATAAAATGGTATAAAAAATATTATTTATGTTATCGTTTTTATTATCGGAATTACGATATTAAGTACGAGTTGTCACTGCGGGAAAAGATTCTAATCTATAAGAAGATAAACGAGATGCGATATAACGATATACGGTAGGTAAAATAATAATAAAAATACGACAAAGATACGAATATTTCTTATAATGAGAATACCGCTATGGGTAGCATATTTTTGAAGCGCATTTTTTTTTTATACAAATTGCATGATTTTGTATGTCTCGTTTTTCACGTTATTCGTCATGGCTTTGGAAGGTGATTCTACGCGTTCGGATCGGCGGAGATCCGTTAAAAAGGCGAACCACAAAATTGACCTCGAGCATGATTTTCAAGGCGAAATTTTTTTTTTTATTCCATCGTACAGTGCCGATCGGAAGGAAGAAGAGTGCGAGATACGAAGTTACGCAAGTCGCGAGTCGATCATTCTCTTGGGAAAGATCGTTAAAGTCCCATTAGCGCTTATACACGGTACACGTATATCGGATCCAGACGCAGAGAAAATAGCATCTATCGTTGCACGCGGATGTGCACCGATCCGAGGGTGTAGAATCACCTGCCAAAGCCACGAGAAATAATCATTTTTTGTCACCGTGTACGTGTCCCATCCATAAAAGTAAAGGCAAAGAGTACGTTCTCTTCGTTACGTTGGAATCTTTTAACAAATATCTTTGTTTTTTTCGAATGACAGTAGCTGTTTCTTTAGTGGGGGATATGCGGCGTTACACGGCGTTACACGGCGTTACACGGCGTTACACGGCATTATACGGCATTAGTTAAAACACATACTTTTCCTCTTATCTACAACTATTGCCGATTTACCGCTAACGATCGTTAACCGTTAATTAATCGTATATCACCTGCCGTGTCGATGTTGTAAAAACTTTTATCTTGCAAGTTTTGCGGACTTCCGCAGAATTGTGGCTTGCGTTCCCGACTAGTGACTTGCAAGTCTCTGGTTTTTATCCAGTCGACGATCCAACGTAATCTGCAATCACAGACCAGAAATCGGCCTCCTAAACTCAGACCTCGAAGCGTTCCGTTTAATCGAGCTAGAGCTTCCTCCGGAACGGTTGACAAAGGATTTCCATCGATCGCTAGCAAAGTTATCGACGGATTCTTTTGAAACGCGTTTATCGGCAACTCCGTTATTAGATTGAATCCTATATCCAGCACCTGCATCGGGACAGAGATTAGACAATTTTAAGAAATCCGAACTATTCCATCTACTTTACGTTATTACGTTCTTATCGCTACTGATTTACTATCAACGTTATATTTGTAAGCAAACTCCTTTGTATCTTTTATATTTACGGGGAATGAAGCGTATGGACGCAGCAAATTTTGTACTTGCAGGGAGAAGAGGGAGTTTGCAGTTTGCGGAGAACTATAGAAAGATTGATTTGTTCTGTGGAGATGGACGCGGATAATTCCAGTAGGTCGCTAGTTTTTCAAGCCAGTTGTTATTCGTAGTGAACTATAAACGTCCGAGTTTCGCTTGACGCTTTCTTATTGGCGTTACGTTTGAATCGTAAACAATCGAGTGAAATAAGTCATTGCTGTCTATAGGATACGTTGGAGACTGCCGCCGAATAAACTATCGGCGACTGTCCGCGACTACAGCCGGCAAAACGTCGTCGAAACTCACCCTTAGGTCTTGAACACTGTTGATGGCAGCCGTGGGAAAGTCGGGGATAAGATTATTCAACAAGCTCAACGAGCTCAGGGTATTCTTGATACCATAAAACGTATCGGATCCGATATTTTGTATCAAGTTCCTCTCGAGATTCAGACCGGTCAACGAATCCAATCCCTCGAAAGCTTTCGTACCAGCGGAGCCAGGCAACTCTCTGATACTGTTCTGCGACAAATCGAGAAACGCCAGTGTCCTTAAACCTCTAAGCGCTTCAGGAACCTTCTTCTGTCTGGTTCCCTTCAAATTCAAATTTTTCAACGATCTCTCCAATCCTCGAAACGATCCAGCTGCCAAAGTAACTTCGTTGTCGGAAAGTTTCAACGTAACTAACTTTAATCCCGTAAAAGTATCGTCATTCACCCTCGTGATTTTATTCATCGAGAGATCCAGTACCGTGAGATTCTTTAGAGTTTTCAGCGTCTCGCTGGGAATCTCCGTCAATTCGTTGTCCTTTAGATTTATGCTTTTCAAAGAGCTCTCCTGACCCCTGAACGCCTGTGCTTCGATAGTTTTAATTTGGCAGCCGGACAATTGGATATTGTTGATTCTCACGGATGAGAACGAATCGTTCTTCAAGATTCCTATGGTGCTGTTGTTGATGTAGAATAGGTCTATGGTGGTTTTAGAAACGTGGCGCCGCACAGCGGATAGGAGCTGCTCGTAATCGACGATGTCGCATTGTACCGAAAGTTCTCTGGCCAGGTTGTAGTCACAAATGCAGGAACTCTCGAGATCGGCTACGTGTTGCGCCCATGGACAGCTGGAGGTTGCTGCCACGATTGCGATTATGCTTGCGAGTAGCAGCAACACCGTTCGACGTATATCTGAAAATATCGCAATCTCGTCAGACTTGATTCTTCGAAAGAAATTTTACTTTCTTTTTCTCTCACAAATGTACTAACTTTGTTCCGAAACAGTTACATTAACTGTAATAGTAGACGCGCGTACGCAACAAATTTGGAGGCAAACTGTTGTACCTTTTTTTCTTTCTTTTTCTTTTTTTTCAGCGAAATACGCGTATACACATATTGCTTGATTTTATCGATACAACAATTCGCCAAATCTGATTCAACTGATCAACATTCGGTGCTAACTACCAGTCGATCGAATATATTCGTGCGTCTTCCATATATCGCGATTTCTAACGGTTGCCTAAAACGATTAGTCGTTTTTCCTTTCGAGGGGGGGGGGGGGTAAATTCGTACGAGAAAGTCGACTCGTTTCGTACGCGGAGCGATGGGCTCGAGTACGCGTGAGATTCGAACGATCTTTGAGCGCTTTGGGAAATAAAGAAACGTTCGAATCTTATAAAATAAATCGTGGGTATCGAATTTTATTCGGATTTAAGTTGATTTCATGGCCGTTAGTAGCGGTTATTCGCAACCAGAAATAATTTCCGTCCAGTAACTAAATTCCGCGTCGGCGACCAGAAAAATGTTCGTTTGGTCGTTTATAACGGTTATACGTAACCAGAACGACGCTCAAACGTTGGCATTTCTGCTGGCATTTCTTCAAAATTTCGACGATCGTTATCTCGTATTTAAAGGAAAATTAAGTTAATCGACCCTTTTTTTAGTTTTTCGTAAAAATTTTAAAAACAGCTGTTACCTTTTGTCCCTGATAACAACGTTTACGTCCAGTTACAAAGTAGCTTGTCGTTAGATGATTATATTACGATAGATAGATTACGCCTCAAAATGATATTCCGAGCAAATTATTCGAAATTTTATCGCTGGGATGTCGGACGAATAGCGCTCGAAGCCCATGAAGCGAACATGGATATCGAATTCGATTTGGGGATTTATAAATACACCGTGAACCAAATGCACGGTCCCTGCTACCTGCTACCTGCTACCTGCTACCTGCTACCTGCTACCTTGCTATCTGCGTGCAAGGCGCGCGCGCAATTTCGAAACTCGCGCCGCGCAATTCCTCGTATTCCCGCAATTATGTGGCATTGCGTGTGACAGTGCGCGAGCACGCCAATTTTGGAACGAATCGTTACGTCTACTCGAAATACGGCGATCGTCGTGCTACGACCGGCAACCGGCAACCGGCAACCGGCAACCGGCAACCGGCAACCGGCAAGCGGTCTACGGGGAGCGATCGAAGCTTACGTATACTTACAAGTTTAAAAGTAGAACCGGACTAATTCCGGGTTGGGCAGCGGCGAATAATCGACAAGAGGCCATTCCGCGTGCGAAGATACGTTGAAAATTTATCAAGTAAAACGGTAAAACAAATAAAAGCTTTATCGAATATTCAAACTAAAAGTAAAACTCTTATTCCACGTTTTCCACGTATTTTCGCGTATTTTCGCGTATTTTCGCGTATAGGATAGCCGGCTACCGAGATCGCTTCTTATTCGTGTCCGATCCGATAATCAGGCAAGTTCGAGTACGTCAAGCAAACTTCCGAATTCGATTCTATAGAGAACGAAGCGCGCTGCGAAAACGTTTATTTAGTTGTGCTATATTTCTTCGCTTCATCCTGTCACGCGGAATTGTCCACTCGCCGTTTGTGCCACGATCGCCGAGACGTGCTGTATAACGTCGTCGCGCTACGGAGTTAGTCGGCGGTAAAGCGTCGTCGATTCGTTCGATTTTTCGTCGATCGTATCTTCTCGCTCGACCGAATATGGGTCTGTAGACGCGGAAAGCAGCAACGGCCAATATATGCGTCCAATGTGGGACTGGGATACAACGGTTATCGAGAACCATAATGTTCGAGCAGACCAAAGTTGTGCAGCCTAAACGAACCGCGACAAACCAGGGTCCATAGACCGAACCCGTTACGAGTCAATGGCCGGAGTAAACGCGCGTCCTCGCGCCGATATGGGTTCTATCGATGGCAGTCGACCAACGGTGTACGAATTCCTACCGAGATCCTCAGCAGACCGCTCTCTCTATCCTAATTTCACTGGCGCTTTAGACAACATTTTTAACCATTCCGAAAACGTACATAAAAGTTGGCGAACGTTTAGCACGGATCGCGAAAGTATTTGGATTTGCTGGGATCACGTTCGTCGCTTGTCGTACTTATCGTCGCTTAAGGTGGCTATTCGCGCGTACTATCGGTAGCCAAAAACATCTTCGTCGTTTACCGCGTTAATATCGTAACCGGAGTCGGTGAAACTTTTAAGCATTTCGCTTGTAACGGATTTTAACTTTTCCATAAACGCGGAAAAAGTTACGAGAAAACTTGGTAAACGTTTCTTTTGCAACTTCTCCCCCCTCCCCCCACTGCGATAATAGTACGTATACATGTAACAGTAAGGAGATAGTCATAGTTGTTTAGAACGTTCTATGCGATGAAGGTTGCGATTAGTGGAATTATTCAGACATTCTTTGCAGAGATATTGGAAAGTGCAGAGTGGCTGGTAGAAAGGGAATCGTTGCGCGAGAAAACCTTTGGTTTAAACCTGAACTTTATTTCCTTCGGTCTACGATCCGATAAAATTGACGAGCAAGCCATTCGTCGAATGCAACTAATGGCAACGATACCAACTACTTTCGAAATTCTAAAAATTCTAACGATCGTGGCAACGAATCGTTAGTTGGTCGCTTAACGAAAGAATTTATTCGTCGATCGTAATCGATATGGATATCGGATTTATCTACTTACCGTTTACCTTTAAATTGTATCCATCTAGCATCTATTGTAATATATCGTTGTACCGTTGCGTTATTACAAACTCCAGCAAGATCGCGATACAGCGCAATTAAGAAAGCGTTTAATTTTCTTTTTTAGCCAATCTTTTCACATTTCTTCACATTCTCGTCCATTTGCCATTCGATCTCGCCTTTTACCGAAATTTACCGAATTACACCGAATTTCTCGAAGAAGATAAAAAAAAGATAAAAAAAGAATAGTATGCTCGAAGCTATTAAAGCTTTAGCTCGTTACTTCCCCGTTTCTTTCGTCGTTTATACCCTTTGCTTCGTGCTTGAAAGTATTAAACTCGCGCCGAAATTGCGTTAAAGAGATAAATAGAACATCGACGTTGATACAACCAAGGTAAATAGTTTGATCCGAGAGAGTCGATCTCTCTATGGAAATTAAATTTTCTATAAACTAGAAGTGGAAATTAATCGGAATTATATAAATTGGAAAACGAATCCGAACGATTTCTGAATTAAAATAACAGGATAGATGTTAATCGCCTGGTAAAAAGAGAATAGTAATCAGCCGCTTAACTGGGTTATCATATTTTTTTACGCCTCAGTAATTCCGTATCTACTGCCGAGAACTCAGAATCTTACCTACACTTTCTTCCGTTTAATTTATGCGTTTAAGGATATTCGTAGAATGGAAGAAAATGTTACTATGGTATATTTAACGAGAGATACTTTTATAGAGAATTTTAACTCGAAAGATGCTTCTGTTCCAGCGAATGTTACACAGCGAAATTCTTAAAAGCGTCGATCCGACAGGTAGACGGAGCGGACTGTCGTGCGTTCGTGCGAAATCCGAACGCGCAAGAACGCGCAAGAACGCGCAAGAACGCGCAAGAACGCGCAAGAACGCGCAAGAACGCGCAAGAACGCGCAAAATGCGCGCAAAATGCGCGCAAAATGCGCGCAATATGAAAAGATGTATAAAATATCCAAAATATAATCGTTGTAATATTTAGCGTATAAAAGAGTTTCTAGAGATACCTTTCACAAATATCCACGGTTCAACGGTATTTGAAATCGTATTTCGCGACAGCGCTGTTCGCGAAGACGTTTTATACAACGTAACGCGAAACGATATATACGTAAAAGTTTTTGACTTGTATGCAATTTGCGCGTTAGTAAATGCTCGCCGTTGTACCTATCGCTCGAAGTGGCAAGATCGTATAGAAATTTGAAAGATGCGATCGGTTTTGAGAATTAAACGATTCCGTATTACGTTATCAAGCACGCACGGCAACCGGCGCACGGTTTGCTTTTACGAAGCCTCGATAGCTGGTTTCTCGATTAAAAACACTGTAAATTACGAAAGGCAATTTAAGTTGTACCTTAGTCTCGCGTTGCTTCGGATTTTCTCTTTCGTCCATCAAGTTCAATATTAATAACGCGTACGCGTGCATGTACGTACGAATCTTTCTTTCCGCATAAAATCTAGAACGTGGATCTTTGATTATGCGAGTTTTATTCAACGTATATGTTGCTCAAGTAGGAACTAGAAAAGTATAGAATCCTCGAGAAGCGAAATTATTTCCAGTTAAAAAGTTCAAATGGATTTTCAAATCGCGAGAGACGAAATCTTTGTTCGATTTTGATCGTTTGCTACTATTACCGTTATATCTTTTTCATCTGTGCGATATTAGAAACAGTTACGCAGTGGCACGTAGGTACGTAACGATAAACAGCACGTATTTATCGAACGAAAATGTTGCTTGAAAAATACGTAAATACGTAGGGGTGTAACCTCGTGGACGTTCGAAGCGCAGTAGCGTCGTTATCCTGAAAACTCGGATAGTCTAGAGTAGGTAGTAGCGTAAAGTTTAATAAGACCAATAAGCGGCGTAATATAGGATTAAAGGATGCCGGAAGTTGTTCGGTAGGCAAGATGGTCGAATTTCTAGAGCGAAGTCAACGGTTCGAGTCTTATTACGGGTTCAGGGAAACGGAATAAGAACAGATCGGAATACCTAATTAATTAACGTACTCGTCACGCCGTTGGATCTCGGAATACTTGTTAATGGGAGCACAGGAGCGCATACCACTCGCTATACCATATTATAGCATTATCGCGATCGTCTATCGCCTGGCCAATTTCCCTTGGTAATTAATAACAGCCGTTGTCACGAACGATTCGTGAAGACGATTTGCTAAATCCGTCTACATCGTTGTTGCAGCGGTAATTGCACTCGAGTACACATCCGTCGATGGAACTATTCCCGATAAACGCGTGCAACCAACGCGATCGGAGGAAAATATTCGTGAGAAGAAATTGGGAAATATTTTCTTTCGTTGGAGAGATTTGATAGGCGGTGATCTAAGAAATTCCGCAAAACGTAACGTAGGACGTTGAGTCGTAACTACGAGGGCGTTAGTTGTTTGCTTATAAGTTTGTTATACCGCGGGCAGATCCTCTTCGTTTTTTTGTTCTTTTATTTTAAATGTAGCGCGATACGCGTGTTTTTCTGCGCGCAGAAACGTTCGAAGCGAGAACAATTTCGAGAGCAAGCGTCGTTACGTTACAAAAATTCATCGAATCTGGGTTCGAGGGTTTATCGATCGTCAGGTAGAAGTTGGTTCGTTCGAATAAAATAACGGATAATCCGAAGCTCGTGGCAACCTCTTGCGTCAGATTATTTGTTACCGTATTCGAATGGCATAACTCATTTTTAAGAGTAAGATCGCACGAAATAGAGTTACTTTTTCCACGTTATTTCTAAAATAAAAATGTTACTTCCTTCGAACAAAATATGGTCAAGCTTGCTTAACCGCGACAGTGTCTCCGGGCCGTACGTGACCACGGCAGATGGAATTAGATTTGGATTAGGTTGCATAATTGAAAAAGATACTCCATCTTTCGCTATTACCGACTACTACCGACTACTTGTAAATACTTGCGAAAACTGTTGCAACGACCCAATGATACCGATCGAGACTCAAAGGTCGCAGATACGATTAAGGGTTGAGCGAAAGAAACGTTGAACATAGTTACTTGATTCTTAGGAGCGTGCAAATCATATACAACTAACGTGAAAATAATACCGTACTGCTTCTCCAAATTGCATTCAAACTTTCTATCGTTTGAAAATTCATTCGACGAGACATAAAATTTTACTCGTAAAGCGTAACATTTCGATATTTAATACCGCGCTGTCCGACGCCTAATAACACGTCTAGTTATCAGACTGTGACAGAACCTAACTCGCAATAGTTACTGTAATAGCTTCTGCCTTGACAGAGAGCTTGCTGCTATTATCGTGGAACAGAATTTATACTTTTCCGAAAGAAACTGACGTTTTCCAATACCACGCGCGATTTAAAACTTACACACGCATGCGCGCACGTATATTTCTTAAGTTTGACTCGATTTGCTTATTACTACGCGGTAGATGGCAGTATATATTTGGTAATTACGCGGTAATTACGCGGTAATTACGCGACAATTACAATTACGCGACAATTACAATTACGCGATAATTACGCGGGATAAGATACATCTGGAATAGGACGCTGTTCAGTGTCAATGCCCTCGAAATATGTTATCAAGGTCAACATTCTGAGCAGCTTTTTCCTATATACACGATGGTCGCTCGACTATGTAAAATATTGCCAAAAAATAGTGGCAGAAACTGTTGAGCGAAAAAGTTAGGATCGTCGAATCATCGATGGATCGTAGCTTGAGCTGGATCGACGTTGATAGATCGACGCGTTCTGTTCGATAACAAAGCTGAAGGCGTGAGCGTTTCTAACAAAAAAAAAAGTATATATCCTGTTGGAATAGGGGAAATGAAATTTTGGTAGCCGCAAAAGCGACGAGACGATCGAAATCGTATAAAATGTTCTAAAGGAACGAGGAAACGAGGAAACGAGGAAACGAGGAAACGAACGAACAAAACGACAACTTGGAGAGTCCTGCGGGTATTCGATGTCTCTGCAGGCAACAGGATACAGGGAAATGTGAGGCAAATTCAGGCAGTTGGGCGACTTTGTTCTTTCTAAGCATCGAAGTAGCGATCGGGTGAAAGTTATTCGTTATCGCGCGGTGTTTGCGAATACGTACGTAGGTCCGAGATCATTTGGTAGGACGCGCGCTGGCATTCCAGCCACGTACTTGACCGGCTGACCTTTCGTTTCGAACGATCCAACTATGGAGAAATAATTGTCCGGCGATAAAATTCTGTGTGTTTTCGTATGCCTGTCGATGGCTAGGTCCGAAGCCACGACAGAAGCCGTAGAAAATTTTATAAAGAAATTCCTCTGTCCAACTTCGACGCTTGTTTCAACCGTTTCCAAGTACGCGGAACGAATAATAATTTCTCTATCTTGTCACGAACAAATATCTAAGTTGCTAAGAATGAAACATAAATTCTTAGAAACACATATACGCGTAAAGCGATGCAACGATCTGTATTGTATCCGATATTTAACAAGTTCTCTCTTATCGTTGCTGCTGATCGGCAGGCGATAATAGTATCGAGTTGGCGACGTTTTTAGCTGGATCGTGCAAAAGGTTTCAGACAGCGGTATAGTAGCGAATTCTTCCAGCTCTCTAGCTATATTTCCTAACCTTGACGAGATCGGAGAACCATGGAGTTTCAGGTTTTTCCAGAAATTCCGCGCGATTTACGGTTACGCGTTTACGCTCCATGCAGAATGCCTGGTTATTTCATTCATCCGGTAATATATGGAGAAATATAGGAGACACGTGGTTGGTTGGCGTGTAGTTGTCTACGGAATTCGCGCCTTTCACTTTCGTTCTCTTTCGGTGTTCCGTCTTGCTCCTACGAGCGAAATATCGACGACCGCGTTATTAACGGAGATTTATGCAAGATAAAGCGTGCTTTAGAACGTCGGATACGACGTTGCTATTAACCACAGGTTGACCCAGTGTCAATGTTTATCACGGCTAAATAGCCTCTTCTCACGGTATCGTGTTACGTTTTTTCAAAGACTCAAGCAGGCACGCGAGTATAAGATACGCGCACTCGCGTTATTTTTCCATCGCTTTCCTCGTTCGTTTAATCTCGTTCCTACGGATTCGAGCTAGAAATCGTTTACAGCTAAGGGTTACCACGCGTACGTAATCGCGTAACAACTCTTTGGGGCGCAGCGTGGCATAGAAAGCGTAGAGGACCCGACCCGCCTTTTTCGGTACGTCTCTTAGATCTTTGTAGATTTCGATGATCTTAAAATACGTTATCACAGTTGAGGTTTCGAGCGTCTAATTTTTTCCTACGTATACGTATTATTGTCGCGTCGCCCGTCTTTAGCTTCCAAGTTGTAAGGCAATTTACGCTTGACATACGAAAACGTAGCAGGCCACGGTTTTACCAGAGTTTTCTCAGGAAAAACGTGTTTTGCGCCGCTTGATTAGTTTCCCGTTATAATACGAAGCGGAAGGTGGACACGGTGACTCACAAAAGTATTTGAAACTGTTTGATATTTCGCTTTAATACAGAGCAGAGCCATCTTGGAATAGACACTGATAGAAATAAAATAGACACTTGCGTCGAGTATCTTGCAACTTGTAGCGTCATCACGGTCGACTTCCGTTACAACGATGGTAACATTTCAAGATATGAACAAATATATCCGTGAAAAGCTTCGTTATAAAGTTCCAAAGTTGTTCTAAATACGGTTCTGCGTGTTCTAAATATACGAAATTAAGTATCAAAATAATCGACCACATTTAACGATACCGATACAATTATCGTAATCGAATTCTACAGTCTGCGCAAGTACCAAACAAAAGTGCCAACTATGATATAAATACTACAGAAAATTTCCCTTAAAGCCATAAAGAAAACTAACACGTACGAAACTAATGGAGAAGAAGAATCGCCGATATTGTCAGATTTTATATGGCGAATCGTGCGTACCAGGGGCTTGGCGAATCGCCGGACTTTCCATATTCTTGTAACGGTTCGTGCTACCAGTTGGAACAGTATGCGAAACAAACGATCCAAGTACTGTTAACCGCTCCATCTCGCGAGCAAACGCGTTACGGTGAAGGAAGAGTTTTCTTGGGTGTGACAGAGACCTCGGTATTGTTCGGTATCAATGCCAGCTCGATCCCCGATGCTATCGTCTCTCGGAACGTTGCTCTTCCTTAAATCTCTGTACCGTGCGATTTGAAAATTATGCCATACGATGTACGGCCAGTCGCTGTACGGAAAGTTTACGCACATCCATCGAATTTCGCGTATCCGACTCGTCGAAGAGAAACTAAAAACACGCTTTCTCGCAAAATTTGTATTCGTTCGTGTTCGTTCGTACTGACGAGTCGGCGCGGGTATTGTCAATGTATTATTTCCAGAAGGAATTAAGAGAATCAAAACATTTCATCTCGGAGAATATTGCGACAGAATTACACGAGAAATGACAAAACCGCGACGTCGAATACAAATGAAATATCGTAATCGATGGAACATCGAGCCTACTATTTTTACGATTTCACGTAGATTTTACCGAACGCGTTATTTTCCTAACACCGCGTTTCGTATCTTTTTACTTTTCTTCTTAACGAAGATGAAAGTAGATAAATCGCGTTACGTTCGACGACATACAGTCGCGTACGGGTGGTTTGAAAAAATTTATTTCAATAGCACTTCAAAACGTTGCACGTAACATAGGCGTGAGACTAAAAGCGCGCGAATTGGCGCGCAAGTGGAATTCGATTCGCGCGATATAAGGTTCGTTTCGTAATTGGAAATTGCATAGTCGAAGCTATCGAACGACGAGAAAAGACGCGTTTCCCTCGGACGCTGCCGCTCGTGTACGAACCGGACGGGATATTACCGGTAACGCAACATGCTATTCCCGTGATTGGTGTTCTATTGGTTCCGCTTGTCTCCGACCGACCATCGTCGTTCATTCGAGAAATCAAACGCGGGACACGCGTCGAGTTTCTCAACGAGTGCAAACGTCGTGATATAATATAATCGTGGTGGAATCGAAAGCGGTTAACTTGGTGTTACTCTGCGACTACGCGACGATGACATTGGTTACGCTGTGACGGTGTAACGCGATAAGATTAACCCTTTGATGCTCGATGTCGCGTACATACGCGTGTATCGTCGTTTCTATAGGCAAGCGGACACTTTGCCACCAAGATATACGAATGAATACGGAAAACGAAGGATCGAACGGTTGTTCGAGCGATTGTTATTTTTATCGCGCATTACAATTATTTATAACGTACAGCTTATTGGACGAAACGTTGAGTCTGAAATTTATTTGTTTCGAAATTAGCACCGATCCTACCGCGTATTTCCTATTTATTTCATTTTGAGAAACCGAAACTTGCCGTAGATGGAATTTTTTGATTATGCGCTTAATAACGATTTATCGGATCTTGTATCGTAAATATACGAGATAATTGTATTTGTAACACCGTATTCTTTGTAAACGTCGAAACGATAACGATATTATCGTAGTTAAATATTGAAATGAATCGGGCTTTTATACTAATTAGCGATATTTGATCGAGCAATATATATATATATATATATGATAATAATAACGATATGAAATTTGACTAACGAACGGAAATACGTTTACACCTAGGTAAGTACCTACGGAAGTACGTACGTAAATAGGTGTAAAAAAGCAAAATAACGTGCATGTTGCGATAAAAGTTGCGTGGAACCAAGGATCGGATCGGTGGACGACAGAATTTCGCGAAATTAGGCTTACAAGACTCGGAAACACCCATACCATTCGCGTTGCAGGTAACGACGCGATAAACTTAATCGACGAATTATCCTAATTCGAAATACGAAATACGAAAATTGCAAATATGCGATTCGATGCGATCTATGACGAACTAAGGCGATTCGAAGAGAGAAATATTTACGAAAGATATATAATTAAAGACCACGTGTTTACGATCCGATATAAATTCTTATTTACCTTTCGTTTCTCTTCTTCTTCCACTCTACAAAGATACGCATTTACGCGAACGTTGACGATTCAGCAATTACCAATCGGCTGGAACGACGGTAAAATGACCTTCGTAATCGTTTATCGACCTACCAATAGACTAATTAGCAAACTACCAATTAAAAACTACCGATAAAATTACTATGGATAATTTGATAAACGATAGCTTGGCAAAAATCGATAAAACTGAGAAAGATGTTAAAGATCGTGTCGGAGAAAGATCGCGAGATTTTCCATGCTATGGAAAAGAAGAACGAATGTGTCGCGAGTTACGTTGGATGGAACGCAATGTCGGTTTGTTTCATTGCGCGTCGTGAGAATACGATATACAATGGACAACCGAACGTGAAACGCGCAAAGGGAAAAAACGCAGGCACAATAACTAGGAAACGTAGGATCGTCATCGTGCTAATTACCGGATTCAAAAAACCGTCGCAACCAGTAGAGCAATCGCTTTTGTAACTGTGAATCTTTCTCCCGAGTCGTTCACCCGCTATCGCATCTCCGTTGCCGCGTTTCTCCGCGACATTACGTGTCCAACGTGTACGTACGCAGTCAGTCGTAAAGGTCCACGTACAGCCCCGAAATGTAAGTTAACGCGATACATTCGCCGACAGCTCTGAAAAGAAATGTTTCTCTTTTTTCTTTTCTGTCTCTTCTCTTTTTCTTTTTTTTTCTTTTTTTCTTTACTTTTTTTTTTTACTTTTTTTTTTTATCGAATCGAGTGTCATCTTCTTTGAATATAGGAAATTTGTAGAGTCAGAGGAACGTAATTTTCGTAATAGCAAAAGGAGAACGAAATTGCGAGTAACGAAGGAAAGAACGTACAGCCAAGCATCTTAAAAAAAGAATCGTCTATCGTGTAAAAAGAATTCAACGTGTCATAGCTTGTGAAACTTAAGAAGTTCGGTGGAATTGTAAAACCGTAATTAATAGTACTTTCACCTTTCT